>UZAN01039841.1:28825-59825 GCA_900618425.1 Echinostoma caproni | reverse complement strand
CCTAACTTTCCCTCAGAAAAAGCGTTCAATCATCAAACCGGTGTTTGAAACAGTACTTGATCGATTCATATTCACAGTACTCAGTCTGTGCCATCAAATACAATTGACTACGATGAGTTACTGGTGGGTGTGTAAAAACTGTTGGTCAGATAGGACGGTGCATGAAATGCAGATAAATCAAAAATTACCAGTAAATTCACGCACAGAAAACAACAGAAAGTAAAACAGAATAGTAGGAAAATCGAATGAATTAACATGAAAATATCCGTGGCTTGAGGGAAGAATATTGTTTGGCTTGTATCTCCTACATGGAGGAATTTCTTTTATTAAGTAGCATCACCAAATAGACTCAGTCTCAAATGTTGTAAACAGTGACTTAAATGAAACATTTTCGGGGTCATTTGCTCACGTGAATATGAGCTCTAACTTGATGCCAAATGATTAAAAATGAAGCTCAGTGATAGAAAATATCTCAAATATGCAATTCAAAATAATGACTTAATATGAACTACATTGTAGAGCACACGATAGGGTGAACACATGACAATCGAACTTTGAATCTTGTTGCTGACAGCGTTGACATAACATCAATGGTTCTTCCCGATTGAATTGACATAAAGTTGCATTATGCTCCTAGACCTTAGAATGGTCAGTGAAACGGTATTCGTGAAGTTAAGGGGTAATTCAGTTACAAACTGAAAGATCTCGTTAACATCTACCCGTTAATCATCAGTTTCTGCTTTGAAGTTGAGTTTCGGAGGTCTAGTCCAGCGTCACATATGGCTAACCTTTCTGTATATTGCTTGGCTTAACGGATTGGAGTTCAAAAAAATAGATTGTCATATATGCGTGCAAACTGAGGAGAGAATATTGGCAAAATGGATGCACACACAGACCTTGCTGGCTAAACTCAAAGTCGACTTGCTCCCGGCCTCCGAGCTCAAGCGAGGTTTGTGACCGTGGCTGCGTAGATCGGAGAACGATGAGTGGAGATCTGGTCTGGGTTGGGAGGGTGTGGCCGGACGTGAGACACTTGCGACCGAGCCTGGGGGACGCTCGGATATCGCACTGGGCGTGCGCTCGTAGGAGCTATCACTAGGCGGTCCGGGAGGTGGTTTACGCTGTTCCGGGGGTAACAAAGAATGGCTNTAACAAAGAATGGCTGGGGCCCTGCGGTTGAAAAGAGCAACGAAAACAATGGGCTCGTTAGAAATGTGCAAATGTATTTTCCATGTGACCTAAAAGTGTTGGTATGATTAAAACTGAAGTGGCAAATAGCACTTCAGAACGATAAAAATAACCTGATCGTAACATAATAGAAGAAGTAACAGTAAACAACAGGCTACATAGAGTAACGGCAACCGGACATTTTTATTCACGTGAATGAGGGACACAGAAACAGCAGCGATTACCAGATTTCTTCACAATGAAAAGATAAATGAAAGTTTTATAACATAGTTTAATACAAACAAACATCTTCAACCACTATTATTTCATTCGTAGTATCCCTAAAACGGGGATGTATGAAACAATGAAGAGAATATCCAAAATACTATTGCTCTTTTTATCATACGCTGTCAGTTTCACGTTTCTCTCTCTCAGCAATATACCGAAGAAAAATCGGTACGTATCTCACAGACGATCACGAGGCAAAAGAAGCCTCTCCATACGTGTGCGAGCAGAATAGACTAACGCACGATTACATCGCATAAGAAAACAGAAACTTGAAATTAAGTTAAAATAGTTGGGTGGCCAGCGATCACCAGAATCATCAAACGTTTTATTTGATACGTCCCTGCGTTGATATTGATATTAGGGTATTTTTATGTCCGAATTCACACTGAAAAATCCACCACGCATAAGACCTTCATAAAGAAGTTAGGGTTGATAAACGAACCTCCGAAACTGAGTACTGATTTATCAATCTATATGTGTATTCTGGTAATACGAGAGGGAGAGAGAGATTATCGTGCCTGTACGACCGAGTCAGAACGATGAGTATGTTCACAACAGCCGATCTATGCACATTAGTTTCTACCATGGTGGGTAATCCCATATTGGTAGTTCGACCAAATATGCGACGATCCCATAAACCGTGGATGTGTACCAACCAATGGGGAAGATGTGTTTAGTGTTCTACAGCGACATGGCGAAAAATTCAGTATCGATCTTAGAGGAATACGGGTCGTAGCTAAAGAATTTCGGCTTCTGGCTAAAGTTTGATGGGGAAAGGTGTATACGTGCAGTTGAGACCGGAGTGGATGGTAACTGCGTAATTGTGAATACGATGGAATGTATTTTTCCAGTCAGTGACCATGATCAACAATAAAACGATCTGCCAACTCAATCAGGAAAGGTTCTCCAGATGTTGAAGCGTTTCCAGTCCACATTGACCAGCGGAGAGCATGTGGCTGAATAATCCGGGCAACCCACACGGGATAGTGATTTACATCGATTGGAAATGCTACTGACCAGTGGATTGTTTATGCACAAATCCTTATTTTTTAAAGGAGAAATACGAGAAATTGGTGTACTGGATGCATATAATGCTCTGCTGACGACAACTGTTGGTTATTGTTCAGTGCTATAAGAAAGTGTGTTCGCTGATGTCGATCACGTCCTCGTTTATCTTCATGTTTGAACATGTCGGAGCTCTGATGCTACAATTACCCTTTCTGGATAGCATCAAAACATTACAGGCTAGTGTGTGTGTTTGTTTAAGTCACATGTCCTTCTGCGGGCACGTGTTTTGCGTTGCGTGACAACGAGAATATTGCGTTGTGGAGAAAACTGATCGATTCCTACCGGATAATTGACACCACAGTGGAAGTTGTTGTAAAGGTGAGGTAAATTGTTGCAGAATGGGTATCCAGAACCCTATTCACCGGTACAAATTGATCCTCCCTTTCGCCAAACGTACCAAGTTATCACCGTATGTGTTTATTTTGGTGACAGTTGCGTAGCTTCACACTTGTCAACACATTTCACAGTGGATATGAATAGCATCACAGTTGCCATCAAGATAACTGACACAAAGAGGATCAGAATTATGTAAAATTTGGGGAAAATGAAGCTCAAAACACTCTGAGTTATTTGTTTCAGTGGAAGACGTCATTTGATTTGCTTTATGTTATAGGATACGGGAAAAGGAATCTGTGACCAATTAAACGTCAAGTTCATTTTTGCTCACCTTTCTTTGACGTTTCTACGCGAGTGAATAACAGAGAGGAGAGGAGAGTAGTTTCAAAATGTTTGAAAAGTTATCCTTTATGTGCCCGTATGCGTTTGGGTGTCAGTCTTTGGCCAATTAATCGCATTGTTGGAGAAATTTGCCAATCATTTGGTCCGATAGCTGAAAATATCACTCAGGTGAGGAAAACTTCTACCCTTCACTCCTTCACTAACACGGATCGATGAAGGGCACTTGTGTCGTGTAAAAATCGATAAAAATGATTAGCCGGACAGATCCTATTTGTTGAGCAGATCATGTAACCTGATTTAACTGGTGAAATGAAAGGTAAACGCTCAGTATTTGAAAACTACAGACATTTAGAAATCTTTTCTTGCAGTGGGTAGATTTTAATCACTAAATGATTGTTAACAAGCAAAACACAGTATTTTTCCGCTTGTCTTTGGGAGGACAAGCGATGTCAAATAGGAACGCCTTGCTATACAGCACACCGATAGCGGTTGCAGCAACTTCCGAGTGTTGACCAAAGATTGACTATAGATTGGAGTAAAAGAACCAAGTAGTAGTGAACTGCCAATATAATATCAAGTGTGATCCAACTCTTATGGTTAAGACCAACTGGAATAAAAACCATTGAGTTGTTTCAATTTCAAAACCTACTCGCAAATAGGCGGGTTTTTCACATTTGAGGCTCAAAAATTCAGTTGTATTCCCTAATCAGATAGAAGATCTCAAGTACTTCCTCCATTTGCTTATCGGCTCTCGCTGTCACTTAAAGGAAACAAAAGGTAAAATGCATTTGTGCGGCTATTCACCCGGAAGCATGTTCATTAAATTACTGTTTGTACACAATCCCTTTGTCCACGAAGTCAAATTGTTATGTTTTTCAGAAAATAACATTTGGCACCTCAGAACACATATCGACCATCTAAGTATACAAATGACCTGTTACAAGATTATCGGAAGTGCATAGCTTTGGCAGCAAACAAAGTCAGCTGTGTGCTTCCAGGGAAATTTTATCCAGTCGTTTGGAAACGACTCATCATTATACAATATCGTCAACGATTAACCAGCAATAATTTACTGATTGCAAGGACATGATGTTGTCGATCAGATGAAACTGCCTGAAGCAACCGGAAAAGGGTTGCGGCTAGCTAGGACAACCTGAGTTGTGGGTGCACCGAGTCAAGAGCAGATTTCTCGCACCACATGCATCATCGAACAACCGGCTATCAGATTTCCACAAGCGATCGAGGCGGATGTTTTTTGGTGCAGAGGCCTACCACAGCAATCAATTGCACGCGAGGACTCACTCAATGTCGTCATGGTCAAAGGTTGTACACTGATAGGATCCATTCTCAATCGCATATTCGTTCACCTTTGCTTGTGGTGGTGATGAGTGGCAAGTGAATGGATTTTGTGGATCGTTCAGGAAAACACTGATTTGAACCTCAGAACGTCTGTGTCAGCGAGCACTGAATTGTTTGTGTGGTTGTTGCTAGATCAACCTATCCACCGGAGTGTGCCATGAGTTGATTTATAGTGAGCATTAATAGTGTATGCGCATCCCCGTGTGAGTGTGTACGTATGCATGCATGTACGTATGTATGTATGTATGTATGTATGTGTGTGTATGTGTGGAATAAGGGTACCTAAACGGCTCACTTTGCTCTCTTTATCTTTCTCTCTCTCTAGTGTTATTATGTTCATATGGACAGTCTACAGATGTGAGAGCACATGTGTGGAATCAAAAAGCTCTGCACACTATGAGTTGGAGCTTACCGAAACATTTGAGCTCTGATCGTGTTCTTTTTGAGCTTCATTTACCCAGTTCTCAGTTCGTGGTGGTCCGTAGCCACTGTCTGATCCCATAGGCAAGCTCTGCCAAAAACAAAATGACAAACAGTCAGCATCACTGTAAAATACGAATACATCTAACCATCCTTGATGTGTAATTTCACAAGTGTACAGAAACCTGGGGAAAAAAGAAAATAACAAAAACTGGGAGCAACACTGTCCCCCTTTCCAGTAATGATGCCTTTTGAAATCTCATGTCTGTAAATTTGTTTAATTTGAGAGGGTGATCCGTTTAAACAGAATCACATGACTACACAAATATCATCCGATGTGTTCATTGAGCAGAGTTAATGATTGATTCATGACCAAAAACGAAGGAAGAAGGTCAATATTTTGAGAAATTCCATGATCCTGAATTCGTCATCCCAGTTCATGTCATTGAGAGTTCGGGTGTGTGTTGATCAGAGAGATTATGCGGGAGTGGTCAGAACGTGTTGTCGTATCCTTTCTTTTTTTCATCCAACAGTACTGCTTCGTTTAACCGTCAGAGAAATGATGAACCACAATTTCCCGACTAATATCAGTATCGTTCCACTGCATTCAAAAGGACCGATCGGGGAATGCCACCAGTTTATTCCAGAAGTGGACTCACACAGCCTCACATGCGGACTCTGCCAGTTTTAACTACAACGTATCCAGCTTTACAGTGTCATAACAATTCACTGCTGAAACCCATTCAAAATATTGACACTTGGCCCTTTGATATGGGTTTAGGAATAACTCATTCGGAAGATAAAGCAAAGGGCAAAATTACAGGAAATAACCGAAGACACACTAGACAACAAAGGTGAACTGCTTGAGAAGCGTCGTTCTTAGTAACATTCAGTCATATTATGATGCTTCAATACAGAATAATTAGTCTTGAAGGGTACTGACAATGTTTAATTTGACCTTTACGATTCAACAGCTTGGGTTACCCTTTGTTAATAGAACCACGTATCACAGCTGTTCATTCAAAGACATGAAGATCTCATCCATAGTAATCTGTCCCATTCAAGCACCCATGTTTGTACTGAACGCAGACCATCTTAATATTCATGTCTAACTTCAGCAATGCTTGCCGGGTTTTTGGGTCAAATTCACCCTTCAGCATATTCAGAATGGTTCTCAAGCACTCGCAATATTGTTTTTTTTCGCCTACATGCAGTAGTTGAAACGTATACCGGATGTCAAACCCTTGACAAGTAGCTACTTTTTAAAAGAGACCTAATTTCAAAAGGGGCCCAAGTCACTTATATAGTTTCATGGATAACCTGCCCTCTAAAATGCAGCACCCCTGAAAGGCAACAGCAGTTTCTAAACTATTCCCACATTTCAGACAACCGCTTCTGATGTTTTACCACTGATAATGACCCTTTGATCGGTCGCCAGTTGATTGAAACATTTTGGAGACTTACCTATTGGCTGCTACTTAGTGTTGTAGACTAATTATTGACATAGACTATACACGAATTTGCCGTACTGTTATTATCGCTTTTTGCCCATTTTTGCGGTTATTAATCAGAAGCTTAGGATTTCGGAAATGCTAGCAGAATCCAAATATACACAGCGCTGTGACAAAATTGATGGCCGAGGATGATCGAATGAAGGGTTAGTAGAAGGAAGCATACCGGGTATTGACGTGAGTGCTATTTACCAAAGACAAATGCGATGCCCAGTTGGGTCGGTGGATTCGCACTGCTGATGAGACCCAACCAGATCGAAACAACTGTCCAAGGCTTCCTAGACTTTCAGTTCACGCTTCATTTGCTATATACACGACGAATTCACCTTTGAACTTGAATCAAATCCTCCATTACTCACAAATGCAACCATTGGATCAGTAAGGAGATATTCCCGTAAAAGAAAGCGTACACAACAGAAAACTCGAAATTGCTTCTACTAAAGTAGAAGCAGATTCAAGGGATTCGGATTAACTTTGAAGCATCAGAAGGATACCTCAACTGTTGGAAGGAAAGACTGAAATTGAATGCTAACATGATTTTACCAGTAAATACTAATTCAACAACCATTGTTTACATTTTTAGCTAAAGATGAAAAATTCCCATAAAATAGGTGAGTGCGTTTGTGTAAGACTAGCGAACTTGAGGGGTAGTGACAAAGATGTACTCAAACCTGACGAAGCAGCTTCGTACCACTCAGTTCTATCGGAATAGCAGTGCAACTTTATAATAAAGCGTTCGACACGACTAATACTTATTTTGTGTTTATCAGGATGAAAAGCTTCATTTACTAACAGTGAGATAGCATGCGAATCATAGTTGTGTTTCTGGATTGAAGCAAGAAAGTTCCTTACATTAACGGAAATTCTAGGAGCGCGTAGATACCACCACACCGCGAAAACGCGGAACAAAAGCTGAAATACTAAAGTTTAAATTTTTAACTAATAAACCAATAAGTGATTGATTTTTACTCTCCTCAATTAATTGCTGTTCATTTAGGTTCGACGGTCAGGGATGGAAGTGGAATAAAGTTGGAATATAGGGTTAAAACTGTCAAACGAGTGTAATGATCTGATGTGATGCATATAATTAGTTGATTGAGATATTTTGCTATGTGGCTGAAACACTACGTATTCAACTCACAAGCCGATTAATGATTTTCGTAAATCTTAAAGATACATTGCCTATCATTTTCTCATGTATGATCATTTACCAGTTTCTTTGTTCATGTTCGGCAAGTTATGTATAAAGAACGATCAAACAATTATTGCAAAGAATCAAAGAGCTTAAACCGGTCTGGTTGAGTACGGATGTGAGGAAAACGATTACTGGTATAGTAGTAAGTAGAACAATTTACAGATACGGATCACCAAGCAAACGAGGACGCATTCAGGGTGGTCTACAAAGTACCAGTGAAGCAAGCCAAAGCTGTTCGTTGCGGCACTTTGCTACAGTTTAGGCGGTACCCATTCGCCTACGCAATCCGTCCCTTTATTCTCAAAAGGGATTCGTTCAGTCCAATCGCTTATCCTGGCCTCAACATGACTCAGCCGACCGAAACGATTGTGACATTTGGCCTGATCCAGAGATGCAGACCAGATATGGGGCAGCTTAATCAATCTACCAATTGTGAACATTCCCAAAGTACAAGACAACAATAAAAGCTACGCCCCTTCATTTTCAAGACCGCAGATCACAACATTACAATCAACCAATTATATGCATCACATCATACCATTACACTGATTGAACAATTTCGAATCCAATATATAATTGCACTAGCCTGAGGAAGAAGTTATCGAAAACAAGCTTAATTTCAAACAGTGTTTTCTTAGTGTCAGGATTAGAATATTAAAGTGAAAGTAACTCTTCGGCCCTGAAACTCCGTCCGCTAATGTGACAGGTTCAGAGAGAGCAATCATGCGAGCTATCGATCGCTCAATCGATTGTCACTCTAAATTGTCTTTTGAAGTCAATGGACTGTGATTTGTCATCAGTAGATGTCGATCGATGGATGATGCAGAATCTTTATGCTCCGTGCACTTGAGTGAGTGTTGGAAGAGGCGTGAGTGGAACTGAGAGGTCAAAATGAAGGATGAGATTTGCTACGGAAAGCGTTGGCTGGTACAACTGCCACTGTGCCCAAACTCAAAGTGGACAGGTTAGCGAATGTGTGAGTTTCCCTCTGACATTCGCCCGTGGAAATACCCTACATTTTCGAAGTTTACACTACAAATGTTCGGGGAGTTTACGAAACAGTGTAACGTGTACACTGCACTCAGACCTGCAGCAATTCGTGAGAACTATTTTTAAAATCCAAAACCTACAGCCTCGTAAGACATCGGAATTGAGACAGCATAATGTGGCAACGTTGAAGCATTTTATCTCTACAGATTGAAAAATAAAATTAGGCCTGGTCAAAACTAAACCACGGACTACCAATAACAAGATAGGCATTACTGAGACCAAAGTTGTTTTCCTCTCGGTTATTTGCCCAACAGACAAGGATGACTTCCTGTGACATTACACACCTTATTCAGATCGACATTGGACCACGATTCNCACGATTCGCCTAGGGTGCGTGATATCTTAGAAAGGCTTGTCCGATAGGCTTTAACAATGAGCAAACAACTTCGTCAGGGCTTCGCTATGAGTGCTTTGTAGTTGGCACTCCGTAGGTTGGTTTTAGCGGTCTGTGCGTTGAAATGGTGTACGGGACGGTAAATAGGGTCAGCTCTGACCCCAAATTCGAAATTTGCATGGGCGTAGCAGCTCAACCATGACGACTGCATTGCTGTTCCCTCGAACTGGTTCTACAGATAGTAAAAATTGTGAAAATTAATGTCATTCCACACCTATGACTGGTAATGCACCCGTTCTTTCCCGAAATCTTCTAATCCGTTTTATGATCAAGGTGCACGGCTTTCCTCAGTGCAGTGATTCTTGCTGGCATGACGTGATTACAGAATGAGCCCTCCGTTAAAGAAAGTACTATTGAAGGCGTGGTGTTGTGAGAACCAGTTAAAAAGTATAATAGGCACCGTCAAAAATCTACCGTGGGTGTTTTTGTCCTAACCAAATTGGTTAAAATATGCAATCCATCTAAATATTTGTTAAATTTTCCAACTTCCACCTTCCGGTGAGTTTTACAACAACGTTTATCAGGCAGTTCATAAATTTCCGTGAATTATTTTCTTGACATACTCTACTAATTACATCCTGCTTTCAAAAAGTAGCAGTCTTTTCAATTGCCCTAGCTAGGGGCACGAGATTTTCAGGGGCTTAAGTGTATTACGGTGAGAGTAGCGCGCGTCACGTGTTTTTTTTACGGAGAATGAATTACTGAACGGCCCATACATGTGCCGAATGGGGAAGCCTGGAACAAATATTTGATGAACAGTGCAGTTGAATTATCTTGATGAGTAAACAGGGCAAAGCTTCATTTTATCGTCGCAGAGACGACTCGCAAACCAAACCGAATTAGGCAGAAGTCAAGCAACTACAGACCCAACAGATAATCAATTTCAGGAGGAGTGTAGAATCTTAATCGAATAGTTAAGGCTGTCGAAGTAGTCTGAATCAGAAAACCCATTAATTCGAAAAAAATGAATGCAATCTGGGAGTGTGAAAGTGATCAATTTTTTACGCAGATATCTTTGCCAATCAAGTGGTTTCAACACGTTTTCTGAGAAAGATCCGTCTGAATACCGTTTCATTCAGCGTCGAAAGTGCCTTTTGAAACACAGGTATGATTCTGGAGTTGGAACATCATCTTTTAAATTCCCATTAAGTTATACATCAAACCGAAATCGATTGAATGACGATGTTCAAGGAGCATATTTCATACAGTCTGAATGGTCTGATTTATCTAATCTGCCCAGGGATACCACAACCAAAACCTAGAAGTTTTATCCCCATGGTTTATTAAATTATGTTTTGCATTAAATGAAGGTAGTTATTATAAGCGTTTTTTATAGAATTAATAACGGATTAAAACGCTCAACTTATGCCGAACCAAAAAAGGCGTTCGAAGGTGACAACAACTGGAGGAAGGCCGTAAAAACCAGAATACTGAAAGAAGTGGGACTTACATTTAAAAATCTGTTAATATCAGGCTTATTTTAGGGGATAAGAAACATACATCAACGGAAACCAAAGACATTTTTATTCGTATGCACAAACGTAAATGTACGCCGACGAACAGCCGTTTGAGATCTCAGTATCTCATGCGTGGAAAACATAATCAGAGCACATCGCCCCTTGCACTGTCAATTGCGTGCTCCAGGAATTTTAAGTGTTGAGAAAACATCGATTCATTTTACAAACACACAATTGTGCACATACTTACCTCCATTGACCCACGACTGTCCAAATCTGTTTTGTGGGGGACGAATATAAAGTAGCGAAAGTTTATTTCAAACAAAACCTAGACGTGAGTATAATCTAGATTATTCAAATCTGAACTGGCAGTACGGATCAGTTATTTTGTTCACCTTCAAGCTCACTGAGAACAATCGATATCAGATCCACTAATGGTTAGTAGATTTGAAAAGGATTATTGACCATAATAAGTAGATCACTTAACGATGTACCGAGTAAAGATAAAATCTACCGCGACTAACTCCGAGGGAACCAGTTACAACCGGAAAGTGAAAACAGATTTGCGCAGTCATTCCAGACGTGTAATCAGAACTTGCTCTCACATTTGGCAAGTTGACATTTCGCACTAAGGAAATAAACAGTAACACGTGAGACATCATCAACGTTCCGATCGAATGGAATTGAGCTCACCTGCTCAGAATGTATGCGGACTGAGACACCTCTAAAACGGGTCAATGATATTTGGCTCTCACAGGAGCAATTCCCTTATTAATTGAAAGCGAAGCATACACTGAGTAAAATAGCTTTTTCTTGTTCCCTAACCTCAATCTTCTTACCTTCAATTAGTAGTTGAGTGAAAAGATTGTAACTATCAGAACGACCCCAACCTTCTGGTTCACTAAATAATCCACAACATCAATTTTTAACAAACTAACCAAAGCAGTTGAACTGTTCCATTTGGGAACGACTTGCCATTCAGTTGTAGTCAACCTGATAACTAAGCCGAAACCGGTGTCACTGAGAACGTGAGAAGCGTCTGTTTGTACACACCTTTCCTCGAGAGATGCGAAATTTTAACGAATCTGTACGTCACGGTTCACGGGTCATTCACACAACAAAATCTATAGTTAACAATAGGCGGTTGCTGAATGATCTAAGCCGAATGTGAATGGTGTTCTATTTTTCCTGACCAATTTCAATACTGCAGTAATGGCCGATTGTGATGCACTAAAATATTTTGAAATGGAGTTTCATTATATTTAACACCTGTATTAATACTTTATATATGGATAATAATTTATATCTTGTCTACTTCGACTTCAGAAAAGATGCGTGACTCTAAGGTCTAGTTCATGCAACTTCCCTCTAATAGCCCGGATCTCAACGTGATTGAAAATCTATTTTCTGTTTCGAAGAGAGAGGTCAATTTGCTACCTATACATTGGACATTGGAGGTAAAAGTGCGATACGTAATAGAGCACAAAATAGAAAATAACTTCATAACAAAGTTTGTGGATTCGATGCCGAAGAGACTCGAAAAAGTCCTAAAGAACAAAGGTAAGCCAATCGACCAATAGTGTACACAAAATTTACATCTTGCTTATTATCAGTATTAATTCCATTCTCTTTAGTTACCTCTTAACTCATCATGGTCCAGGTCAACCACTACTGACAAAATAGGAGTACCCGCTGCATTCTGAACCATTCCATCTGCTGAGTATAAAATAATCATAAAAATCACGTCTAAAGAGACTTACCAAGGATTGTTTATTATTACTTGGAAAGAAAATTTACTTCAGTATAAATGCTATTGCCTATACGAACCGACAAATGTTTCACAGGGACCGGTTGCTTCAGTTTCGATTAGACCTGTAGTTTCACAGTTGATTATCTCGAAACTTCTCTTTTATTCGGAGTGAATTGATAAAAATGTACTCTGGAGTGACTGGTGGAACGTTAATATATTTTTGTCTAGTTAAAAAATCGATTATAGGATTTAGGTATTGGGTAGATTCGCCTGATTTAATGCACGTATTGAAAGTCTGCTGGTGCTTTTCACAAACTTGTGGACTTCGCTGTTAATTCTTTATTCTACGCTAAACCCACTACAACCATGCCACAGCAATATTTTGTCAACATCCAATTAAATGATTAGAAGTTTTTTCGAACGGTCTCGGCTTCAAGATATTAATCGTAAAACCAGAAACATTTGATTCAAATATTTTCCACCTCTCCTTGCACATAGGTGCACAATTATTTAGCCTCATGTTTGCCTTCTCTTTTCTTCAAAGCAACGGGGTCATTGAAGGAAGAAGTGGTTGGCGACATCTATAATTCACGACCTGATTTTGGAGGAGGCAATTTGGTTGAGTAAAATTTTGTCGAGAAATCTCAACAGTGGATGTATGAATATGCTCAGATCGATTGCGAGACAGTTTTCAAAAGTGTACACGAGTGTGTGTATCCCTCTCCGACGATTCATGCAAATGAGTTTTGGTATTGTGCAATGTAAAACATCAACAGTAGGTGGTTATGAAATCCAGTCTAATGAAGCGAGTGCTGTTTACGTGGAGATTGATGTCATAATAATAATAACACATGAGAAAAAAGAAAACTGGTAGTAGATAGAGAGAAATTGAGCAAAGCTGCTCAACTGTGTTACATTCCACTGACATGGAGAGTTGTATTCAACCGTTCACAAGATTAATACTACTGTCTTTACCACAATGAATAAATATCACATTAGCTAAATGGGAATAATGGTTACGGACAAACAGGTCAATATAACTTCTCAGTAAAATAACCAGGTCAGGCAAACCAATGATTGATTCTGCAACTGTAAATTATGCGCATTTTACGACCCAACCGTTATCGCCTAAGTATTGAGCGTTATTTCGGGTCATTTGTTATAGCAAAGGATCACTTTATTTTCCTTATGAGAGCCTACGAGAACTGGAAAAATTGGTGATAAAATTCATACCACTGGGCATCTGGTTTCATCTAACCATTATGATTATTGGTAATCGATGGTGTTTTCATGGCACCGCCTCATAAGAAAAGGAGAAAGCAAGGTTTCTCGCACTGTAAACGGATTTTTATGGGAATTGATTGATTCAAATCATTTTTGAACCTCGATCAATGCACCAGCTCACCTTGCAATCAATGCTTAATCAGAGGATGATTGATAAATGTTATGGGTGACCAAATGAGGTATCTTCTATCGGGGAAAAACTTTGCTTGGAATCAATTCAATCTTCTGGGTGGGTATGGATCAATGCGTTTGCTCACCCGTCCACCCAGTCAAGAACACCCAAACGCATTTGTGTAAAGACACAGCACTTTGACACAAGTACACACACGGACTGAAGACCCGCACGCCATACAGGGTTCACACAAAGACCGATGAGTAAAATACAACTGTGATTGGTGATGTAACAAAAGGGACGTCTTGCAACTTCTAAACGGACGATGACACCAAGTTCAGTAATTTGAAAATGACCAATTAGCAAGCAATGACCAAACTGCTTGCGGAAAGCTTGGGTATTTTTGATGCAAATCGGCAACTTTATGTGTCCGTTTCTCATTAGAACCGGTCTCTAAACTCGTGATTTCGAGGCAACATGACGCTTTGATGATAAACTGAATGAAAAAAGTGTGTATATGAAACTGTCCTTTGAACGGATGCAAAACACAAATTCAAAACAATTCCCCTGGATATTTGCACCAGAAGCCATGTCTATGGGAGTGCATGGCCCTTGTTGGCAACCGGATTTGCGTTGGCCAAAATTTACACCACATACCGATTCTGTTAATAGTTCTACGGCCAGAGCCGGAGCTATTGCGATACTGAAAACTTTAAATTTGTGCCATGTGCCGAAAAGTCTAAATTTATGTGGTCACGTACACCGGAGATGATCTCGCAAAGAAATCACCCATACCAATAGACTGAACTACCGCATCGATCTGATGAGAGAACCAGCGCGAACTTGTGATGACGATTGGGGAGTGAACTAAACCACACACGCATGCAAAAAACAAAGTTAGCATTGTTCTTTTTAACACGAGTCAGTATCTCAGCTGGATTTGAGGGCTACCTGTAAAAAGTAAGCTGCTCGGTCGCTGACCATAGTGACACTTTTGGTAATTTGGCAAGTTCACCAGAAGAAACAACCCATTTCAAATAAAATTGGGATGTGTCATACCGTGTCTGCTTTATATATCCTGGAAAATCGTAAATGAATTTTTGAAAAAATATTTAAACAACAACAAGAAACTCCCTAAAATGACAGTGAAAACTTGAAAGATAATGAGTTACCACATGATTTAATGGCTGACCTTGTGTTGGACTGGACGGCGATCGATTTGGTCGTATTAGACTCGCTAAAACTGAATTTAAGATATCAATAAGTCACTCAATGAAAAATTCACCCGTGACTGATGTAAAACCTGGTCCCCGCAAGCAGACTGGAAATCGGGTGATAAAAGTGGGATCAGCGATGCAGTTCACCATAAGTAGCATGTTTGGCACAGCTCTTAGGGAAGGCAAACGAAAGTAGTAATCGGAGGTTCTTATGATCAGCGATGACGAAGGAAGATAAAAATGAATAAATAAATGATACACTCCGATTGGAGATAAAAGAAACACCCATCTGGAAGAACTATTTGATCATAACTGTGGCAGCAGAAGGCTAAAAACTATGGCTACATCACTAAAATCCAGTGGGTTCCTACATCGCACGCGTCGGAATCGACGTCTGGCTGCCAGGTGGGATTCCGCCTCAGCCCCCGTCAAATCACCCTGGAGCATACCTATGAATGATGGCTCGGAGAGTAGCTCCGTGTCGTCGGGCGTTCTCAACTCACTCTCGTATGACTTTTGCACCCTCGAGGCCGATTTGATCGGTGTCTCCTGACCCACGACATCGAGGCTTTGCAGTTTTGGTTCTCCTTCAGACGCCTCGAATTCCCCAAACGACATTTTGTTCCGACTGACACTGACTGTGGAAGTTTTAAGTGGGGGACTGGCATGTTCAATAGAAACTCGAGGACTCATCCATTCAGATTTATCCGTAGGTTGTTCTTCTCGAGGTGCGACAGATGAAACGGAGACTTCTCCTTTTGAGCGAATCGAAGCCTCTTTTTGCTCCAGCTGTTTTGCATTACGCTGATAAGTTGTGTCCAGGTCTTCGCCGTCATCCCTAACATTTACGAACGGAATCTCTAAATCGTCGAGTGATGTCCGTGACAATGATCGATCTATTGATGGTGCCGGTTCTGGAACCGAGGCGGCCCAATGTCCATAGTCAGGTTCCATTTCAGACGCGTTTCCTGTCTCCTCAGGGAATGTGGTGTATGACGGACACGGAGAAATGCCTGTGTACGTTTGGGTGATTAGGTGGATAGATGAACAGACAAACAAACACTCGGTCGTGCACATATACGAGGCCCAGTGAATCAACCAACTATCAAAAAGTGTCAACGAACATAAATCAATCACTGATCGAATCATGTGATCACGAAAGGCATTAGAACAAGATCCGATCAATCGCAAATCCTATAGACGAATACGACATAACTAATAGAGAAAAGAAAGCTTCTTTCAGTTCCTGTTCAGAATACACATCACGAAATGCCAACGCAATGCTAAAGTTCATCAGCCTAACGCGTCGAAGACAACAATACTGACTGAGTGTTAGATCGTTTCCGGCGAAAATGGATAAGAATACCGATAACTGAATACGTCCAACTGTAAAGCAAATTGAGCGAAAAACTGTGCAAGCAATCTCCCCTGGTGTACCATTTAAGACGGAGGTTGTTTTATCCGGGTTGCACCCGGTCGGGATGTTACATCTCTCTTTTATGTTTTGCAGTGAATAATTTACGGTGTTTTGTGTTGGAAATCATGCTCATTCTATCACCACAACCTCTGTTTGCTGATACAACAACTCAATATTAAAATCTCGGCTGTCCCAGACGTAGTGCACAATCAACGACGGTTTTACTGAATGAACAGTGAGATTGTTCTGCTTGTTTTTAATTAAGGTTCATTCGCTCTACGCCTTCCTCCTAAGTTGAAGTCTGCAAGACTGGATCAGTTTCTCTGACAGAGTAACCCAATTCCATTCATCTCCTAGAGGACGGATAGGAAGAACGATTGGGTGGTTTCCGTTTTGTATTACGCACAATACAGGGTTCAGTAAGGCGTGACAATCGAAAGCTTGGGGAAATTGCTTCCCTAGCGGCTGTGTTCATCTTTTCAACTTTAGGATTAAAGGAGGAGAGGAAACTTTTCATTCTTCCTACTCCTCCTCACTATTACCATCACCACTGTCCCGTGAACTGAACGAATAACAAAGAATCCGTTCGATTTCTTTTCCAGAATTAGTTTTGTTTTTTTCATTAGGTAAACGAAGTGCCTGGACTGAACCACTCCATTCATGGCATTATGA
Organism: Echinostoma caproni; assembly: GCA_900618425.1. Taxonomy (NCBI): domain Eukaryota; kingdom Metazoa; phylum Platyhelminthes; class Trematoda; order Plagiorchiida; family Echinostomatidae; genus Echinostoma; species Echinostoma caproni. Next base: position 42,786 of record UZAN01039841.1, on the reverse strand, counting down.
TAACAGTGAATCGACTTTCCGCAATTTTACATTTGCTGTAGGTCTCAACCAGAGGAAACTCTTCAAGAATTTTTCCCATTATTAACATGGAGAACAGGATACAACGGAAAAATTGCCAACCCTCCTGGATTCCACGGAACTCATCTTTCGATACCACCGACTGAGATCGCAAAGTAATCACGTGATTTGTGCGTATGCTCAGAGAACCAGACCTCCATCTGCCATCTAACAGTGCATCAAGAATAGTTGGATGTGAAAGGAGTGGGAAAAATCTCGTGAAACAAAGGTAAAGGCAACTTAATGGCTCAATGAAGACGTATTTGTAAGATCATAGCAAGAACATTCTCTCTAACACCGCATAACTGCATCAGATCTGAGTGGAATTCAGTATTCTTTGCAATAATGTGTGCAGTGAGCAGAAAAAAATGATTACAAAACTGTCAAATAATGAGTGAATAAAAGAAGATTCCTCATGAAAATCTTGCTCATCAATGAATAAAGGTGAACGTCAATAGTGATCTAAATTATTTATTCTGTAGCTGTCTGGTGATGATACAATCGATAGGGATCAGGCAAAGCTTCTGTGCTATTTTCGATAAATGTGATCTCGTGGGCGAGTGCCAGAAACGCGACCATATATACCACAAAACAAAGCTGAGGAACGTATGAAAGCCATCAGGCGTATATTACACTAAGTCGTGCAAAGTAAATAATCACGACAGTAGAACTTGCCTCATGCCCCATATAACCAAACCGTGATTATTTCGAGCGAAAAAGTATTTTTCCAATCAAAAGGTAGTTTCGGGGTGCGGCTCTACATGCCGCTGCTTAATATGCATGTATGAAGTGGGGAATTGGAGCTATCCATATCAAATGGCAGGTTCACATACTACGATAGAAATTAGGCTAGTCATAGGAAATTGTAACCAAATTTTACAAGTCGGTGTCACAAGCTACCTACTGTAACCTCCACCGCTTCAGTTTCCGGTGACTGATTGATTTAATGCTCCTGACGTTTAGTACACAAATTCTTGGAATTAAAATGGTTCTAGAAACCAATTTAAGCATGGCGTTCGACGATCTAACTTGATTTGTAAACTTCCGGTATGAGATTCATTTATCTGCCGGGAGTCAAATTCATATGCGATCCTACTCAAAAAATATACTCTACGAAGGATTCATAGACACGGTAACACTTTAATCATGGGTTTTAGTGATAAATAAATCCGGTTTTTATTCGGTATCCGACACTCAAAATTGTGTATGATAGCAATGAGAAACTGACTTGGATGGTAAACGGTTATGCGAACTGTGGCTGTTAGAAACTTGTTGTTGATTTAAGCTTCTAGTATTTGCTAAATTGGTTCAACCTCCATGTTGCTGGTCCTATTTTAGTTTATCAATTAGCTCTCCGATGAAAATAATAAAAGTTGAAAGTTTCCTTTAGACACATCATTTAGGGACTTTTGACCAGGTAGGCTTCGGTCAATGAATGTAGTAAAGACAGTCACTAACCGATCTAAAGATAAGTGCAGTTAAAAAACAAACAAGTGATGCTGTTCTTGTTCTGTATATATGCACACAGTACGAGTTGAAAACAACAACAACAAGGCATACCACCAAAATTTTCGATTTCTGTGTTAAATAACTGGGGTTTGATCATACAATGACTGTGTTGGAGAACGAGCGCAAAGTAAGATAAATGCATGAGTAACACCACCATCTTTGCGTCATTCAAAAGAAACGAGCGATATTGTCAATAAACAGAGAAAATCGGTTGTCACAGAGGACGCTCTTCGGTCGGTGCCTCTTTTGGAACAGCGGAATATATATATATATATATATATATATATATCACCCTTCCACGGTATCAAAACAGAACCTAACAAGAATATGTTAAACGAATCAGGGGAAAAAGCTAATTTAGTCTCCAAAGACGAGTTGATCACCTGCATTTGTTCATATTCATCGTGACTCGCGCAATAATCATGCAAGATATCTACATTATCGTGGATGGGATATAGTGCGCCCGCGTACGACGTAATGCAATTCAATTTTGCAGTTCCACGGTAAGTCAGATCAACGTTAGAAACAAAGTGTGGTGTCAAAAATTATTCGATCCAAAGCAAAACAGAAGTTGCACAGTAGTTTGCATGGGAGCTTTGTGTGGTACTCGACAAACGTTATGCTTATACAAGTCCTAGAATCAGTTATTGATAAGTGGAGCATGAGTTCAAATGTCTTTTATGATTGCTTCCCAGAATAAGCGGTATCCATCAAGCGGTCTCAGAAATGATGATGCGTTTATCTTTTCAATATAGAGTAAAACGTTTATTAGAAAAATAATCATTATGGTACACACAGTTTAACTTTATGACTAGTCCATTTTCACACCTTAGGTTTGAGCATATAACTCTTCAAATTTGCGGTGATCAGTCTGGAAATTCGTCTGCTCAATCAGGTTGGTAGTAAAGTACTTTCGGTTTTACTGATTTTACCAATGAGGCAAAACAAACTTGAGAGAAGGATCCCCTATTTCATACTTATAAAAATGGTTTGTTAATGGTTCCGGCTTGCATTATGGTGGACAGAAGACGATGGGTTATGAAACAACAATACTTCCGTTACGGTTTCAGCAGAAAAACCAAATGGCGTTTATTACTTACTTGTCGTAAAAAGTTGTTTATTACGATGATAAAAATGATCGAGGGCTTCATTTTTTCTACCAGTAATCAGCATCTTTACCAAGTTTAGTTGGAAGTTGATGTTGGCAGAACTTCAACTGGTGTGCATAATTTTGGACAGACACTGAGAGCAATAGAGGGCGTGCGAAGGAGAACAGATTCCACGTTTCTTTCGATTATTCACGACGATCACGTGCTCTGCTAACTTTTTTCGAACGAAGCGTCACATGTTCCAAACAAATTTGACATATTTGTCAGGTGAGAGCAATTATAGTAAACAGTTTTTGACATCGCAAGGTGTACAACACAAATTTTGTCAATTGTGTTTCGTCCATCAAGCACACATGTCACAAAAGTATCGAGAACAAGAACAAGAACAACAAAAGCTGCAACGAACATGACCGAAATTGGGAGTAAAACCAAAATTTGTGACACGTGGAAGAGTGACTTACTTGCAGCATTCTGTAACAGCGAATTTGCACGGGATTCACCTGATTTTATCCCACCGGTTGGGAACAGATTGGAACGATGGGAACATTATCACAGCATGAGCAGTTGAGGAAGGGGACACGGTTGACAAGGAGAAATGGGTGAAACACGAATGTAAGCACTGCATAGTTGAGTGCAACATATTTGTAAGGGATAAAGAACCATGCGTGGTATGATGAAATTATGCTGGCAGATGTACTATTCGAAATATATTGTGTTCATAGGTTATTCGGTCAACTGGTCTTAGGAAATCATATCTCCACTTCGGAACTCGCCCATACATGTTTGTTTGTTTTTGTGGGATGTTTTCTCTTAGAGCTACATTATCTATTCTGTATTAACAGAAGATCAAGCATATTTGTCTTTGCGAAACTACCGCCGATCGAGGGGTCATGAGTAAACAGGCTAGCAAACAATCTTATTAACGGTGCTACATCAGCCGGCTAAATGGAGTACAATTTATATCTTAAACAGATGCTGAGAGTAGACACACTTTCGAAAGAAATCAGAGTTTAGAAAGAGGTGATATAATTGCGATAATTGGTGCGCTTGGTGTTTGCGTGTGTGTTTATGTGGAAGGTGGATAAGGGAGAGCAGTTGTGAAGAAGTGAGTGGCCTATTGAATCCAAATTCATAAGCTGAAATTACGTCTTTATATAGCCCATGGATAAAAAGCTTTTGTCATGTCGGAGTTAAATAAAATACAGTGATCATGATCGCGTTTAGGCCATCAGGCGTCTAGCTCTACTTCCACCCGGTAGGCAGCGAATGATCTAAGTTTATGCTAAGCCAAAGAACCGTACAATGACTTCAGCGGGTAGCCAATAGCTCCACAGGACTTCATCACCATGTAATAACCTGTACTATTTGTTCATTAACCAAGCTGAATTCATGGTCATATTTTTTTCGAAATAAATAAAGTTTAGGGAGGTCCGATGGTCCAAATCCCAAGCCCAATGTAGTGCATGGTGTCTGATGAGTTACATTAACTACTGCAAGTGACGTTCATCCAGTAATGAATCTATAACTTCATTTTCAGCTCTGAACCTGTGTTGTCTATTTGTCTGAAGCTTCCAGATTGTAACTCCTGGAGTGTATGTATTATACAGACCACAAACCCAGATAATGCACTCAAAGAGCGCTGGATTTGAATGAAGTCACGTTGTAAAGTGGTGAGATGAGTTCACTCGTTTGTTGTTCCAGCCGGTTCATAGCGTTGATAGCGGTAAATTACAACTACGGGAGCTAATAGGAGAAATCGGCAATTGATGACCCGACACCATGAGCTTGGANAACCACAACTGTGCGACTGTATAGCCTAAAAATGGTGAGCATCAACCTCAAAGCAACTAAAGATGCATAGATTTTATCCTTTCCATCAAACGTGCACGGCTGAGTAGTACTCTGAGGCGTTTAATGTAGTCACAATAGGACATGTAGGTCCCATATTGAAAACTCGGTCATCTAATCCTCATGATCCTTTGTTCCTCGTTTTTATCGGTTTCGGAAACCAAACCCAGTTAAACCAATGATTTATCAAAGCTTGTAGTAACCTATTTTCAGGCCTACTTTTTGTGTCCTATACTGACAGCCTTGCAAACGAAAAGCGCGTCTTCCTGACTCAAAAATTTCGCAAAATAGAAGGAGAGGTTTGAAAAATTTGTTTTATAACGACTGCGCGATTACTTATTCCGTGCAAAACATGTGCCAATTTACTTCAATTGGGATTTACCTATTCTAAAATCGTAACGGGTTGGGTTTATTTGTGCATCCGAATGTATGCACGGCATGGATCAGTCAGATGCAACGCGTAAGGAAATTGCCATGGTTACTGGGTAGGAGATGGAACAGAAGAGCATATAATAAATACGCCTGGGTAGGGGAGTGAAGGAAATCTCGCGTGCCGACTGGATGCAGTTTATCCGATGGTTTCTAGTTATTCAATTCAAATACAATCTAAAAGTTTTAGAGCCAGACAAGGACCAAAACTAAGCGAAATTTTACGACCAAGTTAATGTATCTTACTTCGAAACTACAATTAGTGCAGATTGAGCCATTAATTGAAACAAAGTAGCCGAAGCGTAGGACGTTTTGTATAGTTTGGCCTTATGTGGTTTACAACTCTGAGTCCTAGGACTTAGGTTGCTGGTTTCCATCCCCGGACAGCAGGCCGTCGTGAATATGGGGTTTAGCCCGTCTGCTGTTCATCACACAATAGTTTATGATAACAAAAAATACCAATGCAATGATGGTTCTAAAGATATTGTGAGCATTAAACAAAGGAGAATACTTTGAAAGCAGAAGTGTACTAAAAGTTTGCTGCATAGTTTCTTTAGTCACACGTTCGGCCAAAAAAATCTCTTGTTTTGTATGTGATGCTTCAGAAATAAAACAGTAAGATTTGTGTGATGTTATGGTGTGGTGTGGTAACCGACCACAGGTACTGAACAGGATTTCTTCTTAGGTAGGGGTTCATCAGCAATACGAACAGCTTTTGTGCCCCCGAACTTTCCGGTTGGGTGCCTAAACGTGTACTCCTGTACAGACGACGGGCAGTCATAACAAAAGCAGTACGCAGACCCTGGTATCCGTAAATTCGCATGGGGCGACGAAAAATGATTCCGAATTTAATCAGTAGGGTATATTTTGAAAATTTCGTGTGGTATACTTTGCCTTGAGGAAAAATACATTTATTTGATGAGTTCTACAGAATACATCTCAAAACACCGCCAAACAGTCTCGTTCGCCGTTTTTCACAATCATGTCAATACAGCAAATTATAAACGACTTACTACAAATAATTGTTCACTAATGATGAAGACGGTATAACCTGAGCGTCTCCACACGAGTCTGAATAGTTGCCTATTTCTGATGTGAATTTTATCCAGATACTACATATAGATTCATTTCAGTATATCTCATAATAAGCCAGTTATAGCCTTTTGGATGATTTCGGACCAGGCACCTGACGGGGGTCGCGCAAACGGTACTTAAGAGCCTGTCTAAATTGCCTCTGGTGTGGCTTGAATGATGAAACTAGTACGTCTACATGAACAGATGTTTCAGTTGCATCTACGATGTGAACATTGTCCACGGGAAGCAAGGAAGCCACATTATCGATCGACTTAACTACTCCACTTCTCAGTCATGCAGAATGGTGCTCGTCGCAGATGAGCACGGACAGGCACAGTCGTGCGGAAAATAAGTTCCACTCACGGGAGCAGGTGAATCGATGAACATGAAGAAAGACTGCCTGTCAGCTGCTCTACACTTCAACCTTAGATACTAGATTCGTTTGTCTACAATGATAAATATGTTTTGCTGTAATAGTGAGCTATTGATCTCGATTGTCACCGTGTTCTTTCACTTGTTTCCAAATATGCTCTGCTTAATCCTTTGTATACATATTTCTGTTGTAAAATGGATCTATGCTTTCGTACCAGGACTTGAGTTTGATCCCTTTATTTAAGTGATACATAATGCCCACTAGGACTGAAAGGTAGGAAAACAGTTCCCTAATGTTTTTGGAGAATTCCTTTTCAGGCGTTTATAATCACATTTATATGAAACGATTTCAACAGGGTCAAAAAGAAGAAAGATGGATGAGTCATGTGTTTGGTAATGAGACTGAGAGAATTCCAAGTCTATACACTGTTTGGATTACGTAACCGGAAGTTGCTATATTACGCCATGATCATACGGTCAGGTGATTTTCTCTTCCACTGGCCAGGGGAGTTTGCCAGTTTGAATCAGTTTTCGTTGTGCCCACGGCTCAGACTTCATGAGTCGGATGCTAATCGCCTCTGCGGTTGCTAACCTCCTAACCTAACCTTATTGCTCTCGTCGGGTGTGGTGAGACTCGATAAATGATTGAAAATGCCGAGCGATTGTCATTCAAGTGTCCGGTCTCTACCAGTGAGCAACGATCGTGTTCGACACAGTTCCTCTCACACCTTGTGTGAACCAGCGTGGACCGTGTTCTTTGATCCGTTGAGATAACTGCCTTGTCGTTCGACCTATATAAGTCGCACCACAGGAGCACTTGAATTGATAAACAACCATAGATTAGATCAACATAGGCAGCTCATCTTTGTTATAACATCGGCTGTTTGGTGACGTAGAGAACACGCGTCTTAACTGAGTGGCATTAAAGGTGGATTTCACTGCGGCGAATAAAACTCTAATGACCTTCTCAGTGGCGACATCAACTTTCAATGGGAGTTTTATAAAAAGCATTTTCTTCTCCGCTTTTGGTATTTTTGTTGCCTTATTCTGTTCAGTCCAATTACGGTCGATAAACATTTCAGGATAGCCATTTTTTATTAAGGTTCTCTTCACTGGTTCAAGTTCTTCCTTTAAAGTATCTTCTGAACACATTCGCCTTACTCTCTTCGGGTGAAAGCGTACGAGGTTGCGTTTTTGATAGAGTGGGACGAAGTTATGAAAGTTTGTGTACTGCCCACTCCATGTTGCTTTTCAATATACTTTTCTTTGGTTGGAGCCATCGGGGTGTCTGGTCAGATGAACATCCAAAAACGGAAGGGAATCATTCTCCTCTGATTCAGTTATGCACTTAATTGAGGAATGTGCTGCATTGAATTCTGACCCGACACGGGCAATTTTAGTGTTCTTATTAGTCAGAAGAAAAACAGAACACGGTGCACGGACCGCATGACCGATGCATTTCTCTCAGTGAAACTATAAACAGTCGATGTGATTAGTCACAGTCGGATCAATGCGGAAGTAGTTGGGGTATTTTGTGAAATCTAGTAATTTTTTGCGTGCATGGAGTAAAACTGGAAGTTGCTTCCGCGTGAACGGAATTTGTTGCATGAGGCATATGTTTTCAGACACACTGTTCTTCAACGGTTTCGGTGATCATCACTACTATGATTCGGAGTTTGTTGTCCCACTGAGAACAGTTTCCAACAGATAACAAATGCTCTTTTTCGTTCAGCGATTGGTACAGAAATATGGGGGATGGTTTACTGTGCTTGACCTGATTCAGTGCCTTTCATACTCTGTCTGCACCGAGCGTATTCTGTGTTGATATGTAAGCACAGTTTTGAGTGAGGAATTAGCACCTGCCTTGGAATTGCACTTGAAGGTTTCTTGTGGTGATCCAGACTTACGTGACCGCATTCCAAGTAAGACCAGGTTCCAAAAGGTTCCGAAAATGGCTTATGATTATGGAGGATAGAGGTTAAGTGTGCAGACTGCGATAGATTTTTTTTGGTGCAGAGAACGATAAATTTGAGTAGTTTTGATGGTGATATAAGTATGCAATTGAGGAATATGATGCGAGCACAGGAAATAAACACAAAAGTAATAAAGGATGCGGTGTCAATTTCACTTACGCTTGAGTCGAAGGAGAGATGAACGAAGCGCCTCCGGACCGCTTACTCCACGTACACGACCTTGAGCCCGGGCCACTTTAAGTTCCTCGGTGAACCATACGCCGAGTCGACCACGATGCACGCTAAACCACAATTCCAATGATTCGAGGGAAAAAAGGAAAATTTATTTATCAGTCACAGCTTTCAAATATAAGTGCGTTTCAGTATGTCGTTTTATTTTGGCATAGACAAAATATATGGCTTTTCCGTGTGCCGAGTTATATAATGCAAAATGTCAGAAACATTTCGCACAAAACTTATGAGGAGACAATACGGATGTTTTGTACCGAAACTTTCACGCACAATCTTATGTGCGGATCTGCAGATCACTAAAGTTTGTGATTTTCATTTTAAACCATTTTTCAATAACTATTGTCACAGTATATGAAGTCAAGTAGAAAACCATTTCCAAATGTATCTTGTTCTGTCCCAAACTTACACCAAATAAAGACGTCCCAGACGAGGGTAGCAATCGTTTGCATTCATTTGACAGGTAGATCATTTCGTGCCATATACATGAAAATATTCTAAACCGAACCCTCAAAAAGATTATAAGGAGTTGAGGGTCAGAGCATGAATGGAATCAGTGTAAAGTGCTGGCACCTTTCCGTAGCCACACTGAAAGGATCCCGAGTGAAAACCCAAAGGTGAAGCGTAGCGCAACCGACTCCTGTCCGGTTCCTTTCACAGAATAAAAGAACGATAGGATCGAACAAAAAGAAGAGAAGCACCTCGAAAATGGAGAACCGAAGCGACAAAATAGTAATAGGAAACATTTTCCCCGACACGAGTTATTTTGATTGTTTGAATTGGGTGGTTGTTTGACTGCTCCTTGAGAAATAAAAGTCACCTTCCAATCCAGCGAGTAAGGTATTCACAGAGTGATTTTTTCTATGCAGTTCATGCACTCGAGTCAGATAGTTGAAGAATGCATCAATATTGCGGAGAACATCAAACTATTTTGTGAAATATTCGTGATTCGTGGTTCCAAAGTTTGCATGGCTAAAACATCAGATCTAATAGATCATGGAAGAAAATAATGCAGTTCACTTTGACAAGCGATCGCATGCATATTAATTCGTTTCGCGCCGCAATGGACGGCCGTAAATTGTTAATAGAAGAACCTCAAACTCCCTGGGGAAGCTGGCTGCATTAGCTTACGTGCACCCACCCATTCGTCGCATCTGCATGTTTGACGGTTTGTTGCACACGTCCGCCTTATCCTTACAAACACAGGGAGCAGACATTCCGCCAATGTAGCGAGGTCGGTGTCATGCCCGAGAACGTATGCTGAGGAAGACAGGTGATATTTTATCATTTGTGTCCAAGGATACGATCGAGTGTCTGACTACCTTCAGAGAAGACCACTATTCAAACGACAACAAATTGAACTGTGCTATTTCTCATTGTACCTTCTCATATGATATCGAAGTTTATCAAAGTAGCTAACCATCGTAATTTTCCAATTGCTGAAATAATTAGGTGTTTTCGGCCCATGAGGGAGTAGCCAGTTCGACTGAGCAAGTGCAGTGCACTCGGTTGCAGTTTTTTTGAGTTCCTTCCATCAAACGCCAGTAAATTCCATCACTGAGATCGTGAAATATCCTCATTTTCTTTAATTGAGGAAACGCAGAGCGCCAACTTATGTGGGCGAAATCATCCTGACATCAGATATATACTTACATCTATTCAAAACGGCATTTTGTTTCCGAAGTATATAAAACAGCAGTAGAAACGCATATCGGTCAACAATTCAACCAATTTGGTGAACGTGGAGTGCCAGAGATGTGAGGTGAGCTGTCCCTTGAACGTGGTGCCAAATTGCCCGATGCAGAATGGTAAGCACAAAGAAGGAGATTTAATTGATTGAGAGCATTTAGCATCAAAATACAATTTCAGAAGTTTATTAGAAGCGATAGAGATACTTTGTTGTATTTTCTTCTTTCGCACCGATAGATAAATCTACTTGATTTCACACAAAGGATCATGCCTCGTGTTATTGTGTCTCACACATCAATCCATGGTCTGCTAATTACTCAACCACGTCTTATCAACCAAACCAGGTTGACATGACAGTAGGAAGTTCATTTACCTGACTTGTCTATCGCCGTATACATTGATTTAATTGATGGGCAAGAGGTTGGGTTAAGAGAGGAGTTGTATAGTCACATCGGATATAGGTAGTTCATTTTCGCTTTCAGGTCCACACTCCCCTCCACTTGCAAATCACTTTAGCTTCATCACCCGAGACCAGATTCACAAGTTAGCCCCGCATTTCAAGTGTTATTGTCTCGCTGACATGATGCGTGTGTGTGACCTCATCCATGATAATTTACTCTTTTAAGTGCGACTGTGGCGCATGCTACATAAGTTGTACGGTAAGGCGTCTGTCTCAGCGTGTTGAGGAGCTCCCCTAGTGATGGTTAAGTCAGGGGAAGACTGGCTGCATCTCAAGCGCGATCGTGGGGCATCTCGTCGACACCGGGCACAAGATCGAACCGGAGAAGCTTTCGATATTGTCTATCGTATCCCACTCAATCGATCGAAGGCGGCCCCAGTTTGGACACTGGCCATGACCGAGGCGATAGCCATTCGCTTACTAGGCCCTAACCTATGTGCCCAAAAAGGACTGATGCAGGCGTTCCAGTTGCCTTGGCCGGGTGTGAAAACCAAGACAGTAAATGCCGTGTCACTTAACCCAGATGGGAAAAGGTCACATCAACTAACACGCTAAGCACTGCCCCCCCCCACACACACCTAATACTCTCTGCCTCTAGTTAATGATCTTAAAATTGAGCTAATGGCTATCATTATGTAAGAATTTTTCCACTATATGATATGTAAGAGCATGACTAGGAATATCCGAACACAATTGTTTGCTCACTGACCAGTTTTCTCAACATCATAATCATCCGAAGCATCATCATCATCCGAATAATCATCAATATGAATATGCATACTGGTTTGGGATAGAAGAAGCTAAGTAACTTAAGGTCCCTCATTCCAGAATAAATTACACAATGGATCGGAAGATCTATTGTGTATTGCACCCAATGCCGATAACAGACAATGAGTGAGAAAATGTATCCGTATGTTCACACATTTACTCGAACTGCTTGTCACAAAAATGCTTCGATAAATTGTACTGGATGGTGAGCACGCAGACATTGATTGGAGGAAGAGTGATTAAATGGGTTCATTTTCTGGTTTTCTCGCGTTCATTAGCGAGAAAGTAAAACCCAATTCAGCGAATTGAATATCGATCTAAAGTCATACCGAAGCAGAAGAAAATTAGAAGAAGACGGGGTAGGTTGACGACAGAAAGAAGTTTGGCTTACCGAGTGTGGTCAGCAGCAAAGCTACATAAGAGCAAGTGGTTGAAGCGAACCACGCAAATCGTTTTACTTTAATATTTTAGGAATTTGATGCAAGCAATATATTGACATTGCAATATGTGGTAACCGTCCTTAAATCATTCTATGTGTCATTCGTATTTTGGATACTATTGTTGGACTCAGTATAAAACACAGGATTATTTTTCTGGTTAATTTTGTTTCTTTATTTGGTAAGGATTAACTTGAAGTTTAGAATATTATTTTTCCCACAGATTTGTGCCTAATTCAATGGCTACGAAGAACAAAACAGAGGTAAACAAACCCTTGCTTAGCGCGGTATTGCTACATTTCGATCCAAGTGAGTGCAATAGATTTCAGTTACTTTTACAAACCACCTAACAAATTTAGATCAGAATTACACCTAAAGACCTGATGTGAAACGATAAGGTGCACTTGACTATTTCAAATTTGGTTTTGAGTGCACAAGGGACAAGATGGCGGTGGAGTCCGATGTCAGTCGCTTTTGCTTCATACACGGCACAACCTTTGGTTTTTTGAAGAACTTTTTGTATCCTGGAGATTTGACAAATGAAAAGATTTTTGCACATCTATCTATCTATTGTTCGAGACCAATTTGATGCAATTTGGCAAACATCCTGACCGTGTTAGTTTCTCGATTAAACCAACTATAAGGAGGTAAACGATTTTGGTTTCACGCTGGTGATTAGAAACAAGAATGACTAAGCAAAATGCTGCTGCAAGCATACAACCGATTTTGCACCACTCGCTGCTCATTATTAATTATGCATATCCCCTACCAAGTCATTGTTACACGCATGCTTCCAATACAATTTTTTCTCTCCAATATATTCATTTGTGAGATAAGCACTTCTCACATTGACTTCGTGCAATACGAATGAAGACGTTTGGGTAAAACACAAGGATGTCGGTTCTTGTTGAAAGCGGCAGATACAAAGTTCCATCCTTAAAAGTATAGAAAATAGTATTACGAATTCGGAAGTAGACTAGTCGGACTAAACTTTCCTGTCATTGATCCGCACATACAGTGAGTGAATCTTCAATTCGCCCAGATCCAACTTCAGTCGTGTTGCCCCGGGACGGGTTTCAGGTCACAACACATCTTACGCTTAAAGGTTAAACAATCCATTCATTGCTGGTTAGTCCTCTTTGACGTAAAGAAAAAGGCGTTGGTTTTGTGATAGTTGCAAACTTTGAGTTGCACTCTAATTACTCAGTCTAATTCGGTTAAGGTCACTACTCATCAAAGTGTCCCCTTTAAACCAGCAGACCTACAATTCCCCGGAAATCAGAACGCACTTGTCATTCGCTCAACCGCACCTTGTAACAAGCAGGACCATTGTAATTAACGAAGATTAATTCTCGCTGCTCAGGACGAACAAGGTCATATAAAGACACAAACTGTCAAAAAATCATCCTGAAAATTCACATATGCTGAGAATTCAGGAACAATGTGGAAGTTGTTTTTGCTTTTGAATACCTGAATAAGAAACATCGGATTCGTTTCCAACGCAATAATGATAGTGCAATTTCAAGCTATCTTCGAAAAAATTGCACTTGTAAAATTTATTATCTTTCTGATAACGGTTCGTAATTAACCACAAAAGGTCGAGCCAAATGAAAGGAATGACCGTTGAACTTTGGTGAACCACCTCTTATCTTGAACAGCATGCTCGGAATCTCTCCCCCAAATCCCCCACCCCGATTTTCTTCCAATTGAACGACCAGTTGATCGACAGGCTAAGGTAAGTGGAGTTGAATGTGGTCCCCTGCTTATTGTACAGGCACGTGCGCCTCTACTGCGCTGGTATGAGAGCTCATTCCGATCGAGACGCGTGGGATCTAATCCCAGAGCCACAAAATCAACTCAGGCAATGGCGGCTATAGCAGAAAACTTTCCGCAAAACCGTTTTGTCACTTGTGGTGGCCACTGCACTAGTGCTTGTAGCAACCAAGATTCAAATCAGACAGAATGGCTTGGCATAAAATAGCCACACTCTCGCAACCCCCCCCCCCCC
>UZAN01039841.1:0-28447 GCA_900618425.1 Echinostoma caproni | reverse complement strand
CCCTAACGCTCGTGTAGCTGAGACCAAGTCTATCACGAGGTTGGGAGCGGTTAATTCTGGACTGCTCATGAACCCTGGTGAATGAACTGTCCTCATTCCCTCGTTCTGCGAAACCTTGCAAGGAGAACTATGACTTTTTAAATTTAAGATGTCCGAATATCAATTTAAGATGGCACGGTATCGTTTTAGGATGTCATGTTGCTATATGGATAGTACGATAGTGCGATTGCTACATCGTTTCACATTGTCTTGCACTTTTGTGATGACCTTATTTTCACGTACAGTCCATTCATGTGGTGAAGACACGTCTGCTGTACAGTCGAAGTTCGTTGGGCGTGCTAAAACACGCGTCTATAGACAAAATGTGGTTTCTCGCTCGGATTAGCTGGGCAAGCACCAGGTCCCTTGGTGAGGCTGAACTATCCGACCAATCGATAAATGAGCCCGATCGGTCGTGTGCTTTTCGGGCCGGCATAGGAGGAGGATAAGTTCTGAAACCGATGTGTTGGTAAAGAATCAGTGATGGAGCGATGCGCCATTTGGGAAATTCGGAATGGAAAACGTTCAAGCGATGATGGCACTGGGCCAACGTTTGACTCATCTAAAATACGCACACTATTTTACTAAGCGGGTTCGGTAAACGGATAATCATAATAAGACATCGAACTTGTCTTAAGTACGGACTACAATATCCACTAATATAGATCCATACAAAACTCTTCTTGGTATTTTATCAACTGACTTTTTCGCATTAAATGATCTTGCTAACTAGGTTGGAGATAGAATTCCGGAGGAGAGAGCAAATATTATGCAAGAATGCATATTTATTTTATAAAAGTTGTTCAATATCGTTTCCCTCATGCTGCTTGCATAGAAAAATACGACGAAGATAGTTTCCTTCCACCTTCCGAATAGTAATCGTAGGAATACTTTAGCACTGCTTTAGCTCCTCGATCCTTCTCGGTTTTCGAGAGTAAATGGTTCGTTTTCGATATTCTTGTCAATGCTCGAGGATGAAGGTTTAATTTGAAATTGTGACATCTTAAATTGATTCTCAGAAATCCTAAGATTGATATTCAGACATCTTAAATTGAAAAAGGTAAAGACACTTACTACTAAAGTCATCTGATGTAAAGTCTTCCAGTATGAATTCCGGTCGTTCACAGTCAAACACAACGATAAAACTGCATTTGCAACTGACAAATTTCTGAAAAAATGTTCTCTAGTGAAAATCATTATCTGAGTGAACATCATGAATCGTTGAACCGATGGTAAGAAGAACAACTGGAACAAACTTGTGTAACTGTTGGTTCATAATCGCATGCAACAGTACGACGCAAATGAACTTAAGTCCGCAGGCCCCGGCTTGTCTCTCAGATACTACCAAGGGCAGAGAACCTCCGATTAGCTGATTGATTGAGTGAATTCTTGACAATCTGCTTATAGCATTTCTCTCCCATGCAGTTTAAGTTTTGACCCATTCGCAATGCAACTGGTACCAGATTATTAACCAATTTATAATTATAATTTTTCATTTTTACATAAAACTATAGCCTTAGACAACAATATCTTCATTTGTATCTAAGGAAATTATTTTGAGCCAACCTCGATGAATCATTATGATGATAGTTTCATGATAGTTTCATGCGTCTAATCTCAACCCACTCTATATAGAATAGTACAGCAATAATGTATGGTAGTGTTAACACTCAAGCTTTCTAGATTGGTTACACAAATTAATTTCTTGGTAAAGTATACCGTTCTCTGTCTATCAATCGTGTAAATGAAAGACAATTTGAATTTTCGTACCCTGTTTCACAGGTTCTTCTCATGATTCTTCTTTCCCCGACAGCTGCACTATGTTAAAACGCGAGCAATTGGTTCTCTTCTCATACCTTACTGATCCGTTTTTAACAAAGTGCACTCAGCAAAGTACACGTACACACGTGAACGATCTGATCTAATTAACGCAATCCACAATCTACTTGAGACATTTTCCGCCTTCTACTTCACCTTTTGAGTTTGTCGAACTGCATTGCACACTCTGTTCTGTGCAACTGAATGTACTTTTGTTTCGTACATATACGAATATCTGACGAAATTCTGGGGGCAACTCCATTGTGAATTTTCCCAGTATGTGTTCCGGCCCAATTTTCCATAGTGGAAGAGAACAGCTACTGAGGGGCTGGTCAAGTGAATAAGATCATCATGACGACAGCCGGAGGGGGCCAGTTTAAATCCTGCCGATGTGACGCTTGGTAATCGTCTCATTAATATTTTAACGTCAGTGTTTTGCTCTTACTGAATCTTTTGGGTTCATGGCGCTCTGTGTTTTTTGCCTGGCAGCTTTATCCTTGACCTGAACCCACGGAGGATCGGTCCACCAATGTTTCCTCCCAATTCTACATCCCGGTCTCCCCGTTATTCGTACCACCGCNCCGCTCCACCGCCGTTCTGTCGCCCACCTAGCCGTGTATCGTATCCACCTGAGAGACCAAGAGTCGAAGGGGTAATAAGTGTTTCAACTCCGTTTCAGAGAGCCAAGGGCGAGTTCACATAACAGCACCGCCACTGCCATCTTTCCCTTTTGTGCATTCATATGGGCGGTGTTTGGTTGGCTTCAACCCCCAACCTGGAAATCCCCTACATAATTGTATTTTCAACAAACTCAAAGAAATTGAAGACAGTACCATTATTTGTTCATAGGTTT
The DNA here is from genome assembly GCA_900618425.1 of Echinostoma caproni. Lineage (NCBI taxonomy): Eukaryota > Metazoa > Platyhelminthes > Trematoda > Plagiorchiida > Echinostomatidae > Echinostoma > Echinostoma caproni. The sequence goes on along the minus strand of UZAN01039841.1, from coordinate 25,737 downwards.
TTCTTGTATTCTTATTCTCTCGTGTAAAATGATTTTAAAATAAACATGGGCCTGGAAAATTTTCCGAAAAGTCCTTTCTTTTTCAGGTTATTTGTTTTTCACTCACATAAACGACTTCTTTCCTACTTTACTTGTTCGCTTATCTAGGGGAGGTAATGTGATCTTGAATCTTACCCTCATTATTATCAGCCATTTTTTAAAGTTACAGTCGCAGAGTTTTTCGTTCTAAATCCAACCAAGCGTGTTGAATACGTGTTCCATACCTTGCAAGCTCCCCTGTTGTATAAACCGATAATGATGGATTCGGAACCAATTTTTTGCATGAAAACTCCAAACGTGAGGATCGAGAAACATCCTTGCTTGATCTCCCATGGTCTAGTACGTACTGGTGAATTTTATCGACAGTCTGTTCGTACACGCAATCTAGAGTTTCAACTCTTATTTATCGCTGCATCGATTACCCCATTATTTTTTGTTTTTTCCTTGTTAGGTTGTCACTGTTTCAAACAATGAGCCCTGGTTATTAAAGCACAATCAATCGTACACCTTTGTTTACCATATTTAAATATTCTAATGACAAAATGGCCGATACGAAAATCGCTCATGCATTTCTGTCGAAGTTTAGCCAACTGCCTCCTTCTCCGAAGACGTACCGAACTATCCTTTCGTACTAAACCTGATCAGTCTTCACTGTACTCATGTATTCTTCGGTTCCGTACTGGATTGTCTGGGGTTGCAAAGTTTGGAGATAAAATTGTAGTATTTACGCCAAAATAAGCCATAACCATTTAGTGATAAAATTCACAGAGAATATGGAACCTAAGATACTATCTCACCTTTCGAAACGACAAAATTTGCAAATGAGTTCCTTGGATTTGGGCATCTTTTCCATACACATGCGACAAAACTCGTGTTTGCAAAGGTAGCATTGTACGGGTGGATTGAACACGGCCATAAACAATCGGCCACAGTTGTAACAATGTCCGTCTCCACTGGCTTCCGCATTTCGTATGCGTACTTTCTGTTTCTCCACAAGCTCATCCCGAAGGTTGCTATGGGTTATAAGAAAAATGAAAAACATGTGGGATATGAAGGAAGAACCATTATCAAAACTTGTTGGTGTAATGTTGCGTAATAAAAGTATTCAGCTGATTGTCTATCATAGAATAGATTTGTCCTCCAAGTCCCACATCAGTACTCATATATGAGGGCTGGAAGCGTTTCGCACTACCTCGTGAAGGGTGAAAGTAAATGCATCAATTCGTTTAATATATTCATGTAGCCAGACATTGAAGGTGTTGACCATCACCAGCGTGGTTCCGGGGGCAACAAATTTAACTCTCCTTCGGACAGAATAACAAAACTACGCTCTAGTGACGATGCCCCAATAAGCATAAAACAGCTGTTTGGTTCCCTTTGTTAGCCATGGTAAACAATTTCATTTATTGATAAAATGAATGCGTCATTATAAACTGCTTTGTGACAGAAGAACATACGGCAAATGGACAGGTTTACAAGAGTCACATAAGTGACAGTATGAAGCAGTGGCTCGATTAAGGGATTGGAGACCAAAGAAGCCCAGTTTTACAGTCCCCCATATCAGTGTATGCTGGCAAGAACTAAGGAAAGGGAAGAAAAGGGAAGATATAAACAAAATACTAAGTAGGAGTACGATGCATGTCTGAATGTTCTCTAAATGAGGATGCGCTATTTATACCATACAGCATTCTGCAATATTTTAATTGCGAGAACAAGTGGTTTCTGGTTAAAGTTGACGCACAACACAGAGATTTACGTGCATCGGAGTACATGATCTAGATTAATTACCGACACACTGACTGGAACACATGACTTAACCGAGAGACACAGTGTACTGGTAGGTAAGGATTGGATAGTGGAATCTCGTGTTGTATAATCTACATATGATCTGGCTGGTTGTGGCAGACTGAGTTTTTGCAGAACACGGTGATGCCAGGTATCAGAGGAATTCGGGGTTTGAATAGACTGAATCATTCTTTGTGGCAGAAAACAGAACCACGTGAATCACATGAACGTAATCTCATCAATCTTCACGCACAGAAATGAAATCTGTTTGCTTGAAGATTGATCTACTGCTGAATAACCCTACTGGTTGATTAGAGTTCTGGTTGGAAAGTCTCCACTCCCGATTTTCTATTGATAATAATTTATTTCAGACAGAAAGAGCAACGGATGGGTAAAAAAGTGCGTCGTTTTAATTGAGTCAGTAAGTGAAAGCGATATGTACACCAGAGATTAATGTACATCAGATGGAAAGACGAGTTTGCGAACAGATACATTACCATATATTTATCAGAGTACATTGCGATAACAACCAACAAAAGTGGTCGTACGAAGGTTGAATCACTTCAACTTACCGTGAGTACGAATGGAGAAACGGTTTACAATTTTCCCAATTATTACTTAACAGACACTGAACGACCTTTACGTTCAGAGAAAATTTCACAAAAATAGTTCGATCGGGTTTGGCAGAACCTAGATATAGTTCCTTCTAATCTGCTTCCTGGCACACTTATCAATTCGCGTCAAATAGCAATTATCGTTTCACATTGGATGGTGTAGTTTTGACAACACAACTCGTGAGCTTGCACGGCAAAACAAAGACGGCGAAGAAAAAGGCAAGCGCTTTCCAAATCGGAAATCGGAAACGGTTCGATAACAAAACAAACACTAAAGACCGTTTGTGAGAGGAGGATGAAAAAACAACACCAGACAACATTTCCGTGTCAAACTGTTATTGGGAGTTGTGATGAAATTGTTGCAACGGTGAGATATCCGTGCCTAATAATCTGGAGGATTGGATAAAAATGGTATAGCTACGTTCAAAGACACTCGGTCGAATCGCGGTCTAATTTGCCATTTTAACCAATGAACTACGAAGGGGGCATTTTCTGTGGTGGAACAATGAGTTTGTATTTAGCGTGGTGGGAGTTACAAGATTGTGCATTATGCGGTTCATACGACAACACTACTATCGGACTCCGAGCTGGATCGATTTGTAACAGATACACCTCAAAATCAGCAATTGAGTCGGTAGAGATGAACTTAGTATTGTTTATCTCTTCTACTAACCACGACCAACGATTGGTAAAGAGAAATGTTCCATTTACTAAAACTTACAATTATGTATCATGTATTCGAACAAAAAGCCCATCGTTATATTCAAAACAAAGATCGTAGGTTAACACATGTTTTGGGTGAGCCATTACAATCCTATTTATGTAAAAAAATAACGGTAGTGCGATGTGTTGGGGTTAAACAAACGAGTGAGAATGAATGCAACCAATTCCTATGTTTACCAGGATCTGCGTTCTGGTGTCATTAAAAAATTACCGTTTCTGAGTAATTAATCATTATATATAAACCTCTCGATATGTATAAGGCACGTAACTGACTTGAACTATGTTCTGTGCCGGATAAAATATAAAACGGAAAACAATTGAAACAATATCAGTGATGTGTAGTCTGTCGAATGTTTGCTCTTTTTATCTAACTCGAGTTCAATTACTTCTACTACATACAAATCGAATTGAACAGTAATCTCCATAGCTTAACACGCAGCTAAAATCATTTTTACTAAATATTAGTGCATCACATTCCACAAGACATTCTTAGAAAATAGCAGTGCTTTGCTTCTCGACCCGAAATACTAAAGAAGCCAAACAACACCTTCATTTCCTTATCCCAGCTGATATCACGGTCAATTCCGGAATTTCATCCCGGATGTTGCCAAGGCCAATACATGGTTAGTTCTTCTTTTTCTCTTCGTGTGCGTGTTTGTGTGTTTGTGTCGAGGTCACTTTTGCTTATCGCGCACATTATCTACCTGATGCGTCCGGTTCTCATGGCTATACCATCCACGTTCAGTTCGAACATCTGCCCTAAATTCTGTCACACAGCTGTGACTGAGCTTTGATCCACAACTGAAATGAATCGACGTGGTCGGAAAGCCGATAACCTTATTAGATTTTACTTATAAAACAGTTTGTTCTCTCTCTCCGTGATTTGTATATCCATACGTGTGCATTTCTCTCTATGCGCTTTGTACTACTTTTTCAATCCTAATCTCATTCAGTTGCACAAATAAGCCACCAGTTACCCGCAGATACATCCGCTCATCTCCTTCCTTATATTTTATCACTGTGCCACATAAAATGTGCTACAATGATACAGGCCTTAAAAGCAAATATGCTACATGGTATTTCTATCGATCGGAAATTTATGCTCATTTATTGTTAACTAAGAGTGCTATTATTCTCGTCATTGAACTTAACTGTATGACCCCCCCCCCTTTTACTCTGCTTTGTATCCAAACTCCCCATGTTCTTTTATTCTTGTTAATGCTTACTGGCAAGCCTGGTGCAATGTATATAATGATCAATAACGTTGTTCAAATTTAGTTAGTCATCAGCTTCCATTAGGAAAACATGAAACTATAGGTCGATAACCGAGTGCTTTCGGAAGGCCAACCCCAACGCGTTCAACGATAATTGTACCACTGGAGTTGAACAGGACACACACCACTTAAATTATACAAGAGATTTAAGAAACGAAGTAGTTTATTTGATTCCATAGGTTCTGAACTGCTTGCGACAGTCCAATGATTAGGGTGATGCAAGCATTGATGGAAACCACAAGCGGGATTTGATAAGTTATTTTAGGTTTGATGGAAACAGGCATTATTGAATCGATGAAAGGCCGTTCCTACTCTCAGCTGATCCGTACTCACTAAACGGACGATGTTTACTTCATCTGACATTTTTTCTTCTATGATGCTTTGTCTAAGGAAAGTTGTTCTGTTTGAATTTTTTCTGTAATCAGCAACTCCTCCCTCTCCCCTCATTTTCCTGGATATTTCCGCCTCTGTATTCTCCGACAAAATTGTATCTAGTCGGAACGACTGAATGCACGCTGCAATAAGCCATAGCAAATTTAAGACCGGAACTGCTTACTATGAGCTACTTAAAACGGAAGTTATCTCACAAGAAGGTATGATGTGAAATAAGTATCGGATTATCCTCAGATCGGCTTTTATAGTTGCCATTCAGAAACATGCAAAACTACCATTCGGCTTGGAGACCTCAATACGCCTTCTTGGAACACTTGCTGCACTTATGATTATCTTTTAACCAACATTCACCAATTATCGCCTAAGGGCGGTCACTTTGTTTAGTAAACCTGATGAGCATTCACAGATCAAAGGTTTTCAATCAGATTTAAATCTAGACTGCAGGCTGGCTACTGCCTAAACACGATCCTACGGGAAAAAGGGTCAACGAATTGTAGTGTATGAGCAGTGGACTGCAGCAATATCATGTGGTTCCACCGGTTTTGTAAAATTCTACACGCGTTGTTGCACCGGAATCCGGGGTCCCCTACTGCTATCACCGACTATTCTTCACATTTCATGCACTAGGACCCAGTTTAGTTCAGGTTCAACCGCGAATTCGATCGTTCTGATCACATGTGGTATCGTTAGAGAGTACGAAATCCTAAATATACAGAAATATAAGGTGTGTACGGTACTTTTATCATACACACTACATCTACGCTGTACTATGCATTTGTGATCATACAATGAAATGATTTGGGAGGTTTCTTGCAAACCACTGGTTGTGATCTCTCCGCTCAACTCAAGTGCGGATTTGCCACAGAAAAGCGCCAATTTCTCATCATGGAAACGCTGCTGCAACTCAAATGCTCGTCTACTACGCACACGTCATTACAGGTGTAAAAATACTGTTACCGGTTCTATTCTTTTTCATATCCTCTCGTGAATGATGCAAGATTACGAGGCTCAACTGCTGAGTTTGTATCAACGTATCCATCAACAATGGCGGGTTGGAGTTGAGGTATTTGAACTGTGTCCCTGTGAGAGTTAGAGATCAATTAGAGTATGCAGAAATTCCCTCACACGAATACATTCACACAGCCACTGATTGTTATGCTTACCACTGGTTATTTGTAGTAAGAGGTAGAAGGTTGCCTTTTGCCTCAATCTGACAGCAATGACTGTGTTGCTTGCTGAGTCGAGGAGCAGTGCTCTCAACCGACACTCATGTAAACAATGAAAGTAAAGTAAGCTTTTAATGGAGAGAACACGAGTGTACACGCCTCGTAAAATTCTCCTACAGAGGGCTTTTATCCCACATGTTTCAGACAATAAATTATCCACTTTTGCATTCCTCTTCCAATCAAAGATCAAAGTTCTTCGGAGATTGTAAGTACTGGATGAAGCTGAAGAGACGGATCACTGATATTACACCAGAGAGATCATTTCTTTAACAATAGGCATCTTTGATGAAGAAGCGTTTAAACAAAAATTGGATGTATCACTCCATACGTATGCCACATGTTTCTACTTTATCTCTCATACCTCAAGCAATAATCTTTTCAGAACAGGGTCAAGTCACACTTCTTTTTTGATTGAGATGAAGCATGACAGCTGGTTTGCGATGCGAACTATGCAGTTGGAAAATGAATATATATATATATCAGGGTGTAAGTCAAGTCAAGTCAAGTCAAGTCAATTAAAGCTTTATGCACCCGATAGGATGAATTTTCAGCATTTTCGAAATCAACACCTCCTAGGTACTTTGATACGAGAAGTTGAAGCATTCTATGTACTGCTAAACACATCCAAACCGATTAACTACTGCGAAGTCTGTGTTAGTTACTGCTGTGAACCGACAGCCAATTTTTTTTGATTGCTCACCAAATAGTCCTGCACGGCACATTAACAGAATCTAAGATCTAAGATTTTATGGAGTCTTCAAAGAAGTTGTGACAAAAAGTAAACCGTGATGCAACACTGCTTCCAAAGTCATTCGGTGTCATGGATGAAGAAGAATTTTTTAAATTACATCTGTCCATTTAAAAAAAGTAATTCATTAATGTGATCTGGGACAAACTATTTTTGCAAATCATAAAAAGTTTTACGTAGGCGCGTGATTATGTACCTATAACATTAGCGTCTGATAAATCCAATCCTACCATGGTGTTCACATCATTTAAAGAAATAAAAGGTAAGTGAAGCCAAACTATTTATCGTAGCGTGTATGGCAGCATTCCTACGGTAACCAGAACCAAATAAGATGACATTTGCCAGCCTTGTATGGTTTAAAATACCCCAAGTGTTTTCGATACTTTTTTCGAAACTTATTCGGTCAATCTACAAAATCAGACAGACTTTCCGTGTCATATCGCCTCTCAGTTACCTCCATTTACAATAGTACTATCAGACTGCCCATTATTTTCAGTCACGAAAAACCGAATTCAACTTTTCTAATCGAAATCAACTTTGCCTGGAAGCAGACGGGGAAAAGAACAATTCACGTGGCTAATCCTAGCGAACTATCGGCATTGCGACCTGAGTAAATGCCACATGTTGACCCAATTGGTTTCCTCTGGACAAACAACTGGACGTGATCTGATCAAAGTCCATGTGAACGGAACAGATCAATTTTTTTGCACGGGGTTGGGAACAATTTTCCCCGTACCATCTACTATTTAGCATAGATGAGAACTGGTAAGCCAAACCACAACTATTCACTTTCAGAAAATTTAACAAAACAGTCTTCTAATCGGTTCGGTTCCAATGAAAGCCGTAATACACCTAAATCAGTTCTGCCCAGGTGTCAAGCATAGCTGTATCCAGCCTAGTATCAAGGTGGAAAAAATAATTTAAAACCCATCAATGTGGACAGATTGGATAGGCTGTCTGTGGGGTCTATTCTAATGAGACACCACACATACAAGAAATGCATGGCTTCAAATTTTAAGACTTTGGTTACATATTTATTGCGTCACTTGGCAAATCGGTGAGGTAGATTGACATTATGGTGTATGAAACAGTTAAGCGCATGCTGTCCAACCATACCCCGTGAAGAGATATAATCTGAATTACTTCAGATGAATTGACCAAAAACCTGATACCAACAATCTTCGGACTGATCACCCACACAACGACGCAATTTTTCTGCTACTGATGAAATATGCCAAATCTGACAATAACTTTTGCAACTCAAGATGTCCCAAGCTTTCAAGCTGTCGCGTTGACCTCACCGGTGCTGGCAAGCCTCCCAGCGCGTTCTGGATGACTACCATGCAACACCGACTCCTCTACCTCCCGTTGAAGTGCGGGGGACGATAGTGAGACGGGCTTTGGCCACACACGCCTCAATTCTCATGGCATACATACCGGTTGTTTATCTTGCCAGTACGCGTACGCCTCTGTGAGTATGTCCCCCTCCGCTGATACCAGTGAATCATGCGCGATCAACGCTTGAGCGATTGCTTACCGCTATCGTTCGATGCTGTAANCCGGTGCTGGCAAGCCTCCCAGCGCGTTCTGGATGACTACCATGCAACACCGATTCCTCTACCTCCCGTTGAAGTGCGGGGGACGATAGTGAGACGGGCTTTGGCCACACACGCCTCAATTCTCATGGCATACATACCGGTTGTTTATCGTTTCCCCTGGGTTGACTGCAAGAACCCTAAAAGACTACGTTGTGGTTCAGCTATGATAACCGAAAGGTGTTATGACCTCCTAAAACTTACTAACTTATCGAACATTTTCACAATTTCTGATTGATGGTGGATTCGGTAATCACTATTCTAAGAACGACCACGGTGGTGTTCCCATCGTGAACCTGAATCGAGATAGGCGACAATGACAATACCGTTGTTCGAAGACAGTTTGCACTTACTACTTGCGAATGTCATCCGTTAACCTAAATTCACCCGGTTTACTCTGTGTGATGCAGATGTTTAAGTAATACTATATGATTTCAGCGATAAAGATTACCGAATTCAGAGCCCATAGTCAGAAAAGTGCATTTCGGAAACATTCCAATTTTTAAACTTGTGTTTTCGTATAAAATTCCGTAACTCATGAAAATCATGGCATCTTTCGATGGCCCTCGTTACGTTATTTCTATTGCAGTTGATTTGATAGAGATATCTTATTCCGTTCCGCAAATATGGTCAAAATGGTCATTTTGATTGTTTGGTGCTTGAAGGTGGTGAGTCACAGAGATGGATTATGACCTGGATGTGAATCTGGTCAATAATGATGTGCATATCGATCGAGCATCATCTATTGGTGTCCAAGTGCAGCCGCTTGAGGTGTAGCTTATTGAAGCTCATTACAGCATCGAACGATAGCGGTAAGCAATCGCTCAAGCGTTGATCGCGCATGATTCACTGGTATCAGCGGAGGGGGACATACTCACAGAGGCGTACGCGTACTGGCAAGATAAACAACCGGTATGTATGCCATGAGAATTGAGGCGTGTGTGGCCAAAGCCCGTCTCACTATCGTCCCCCGCACTTCAACGGGAGGTAGAGGAGTCGGTGTTGCATGGTAGTCATCCAGAACGCGCTGGGAGGCTTGCCAGCACCGGTGAGGTCAACGCGACAGATTGAAATAATCAGAGGACATCTTGAAATAATGGTCAGCCAACTTGAAATGGTTCTCGGACATCTTGGAATAATTCGGGGACATCTTGATATGACGATGGGACAACTTGACTCGCAAAAGGTATAGTTGATCGTGTGTCGTAAAACAAACATGTTTTTGTCAATTTCACAAATTCTTCGATAATTGGTTTGATTCTTACCCGATAGGTTGATCAGATTTAACAGTTGCAGAGCTACATGAAACATTCAACAAGCAACAATGGTGGCTAGAAAACATTTCACTGACTGTTACCAGGACCAAAGAGATTCTTTGGTTACCCCAATGTGATTAGAGAAATAAATTATACAGTCAACCTTTCGAAGAGCTCTTGGGTTACACCTAAATGCCTCAACCAATGATTTCACTCGTGTCCGTCGCGGAAATTCGTCCTTGTGGAGATAAGATCAACCGTGAGCAGACTTGCAGTCAGCTCACCATAAATATTTCAGTCAATGTCATATTACGGCGACAGCTCACAAACTATGCAGTTGATGATGGTTTGATATTTGCAGGTCAAACAGATTGTTACTCATTTGGTCCACCCTTGTCCATCACATCCGAGCATCGAATAGAAAAAAGGTCTCACGCTCACCTAGGGCACCGGTGCTAACACCAGCTCTTCCATGCGGTCAGTATACAGAACTGGCCTAGTTCCCACATGTGGTGTGGGTCTAAAATGGTTTGATCTCCAATATTTCCTTTCCCGAATAGATCGTGACCTGTCCGATTTAATTAAATTCAAGTGATTGGGTTTGTGTGCGTACGCATGTGTGTGTCTGAAACGAGGTGGGTGAGACCCTGATCGAAGAATATGTCGGTGAAATTGAGATTTTTTATTAGCCGATTCGAGAGTAAGAGAGACTGCATTTGAACTAAGCGCTGTTTAGAATTAACGATTTGACCATGGTCGGCGTGAGTGAGTTTTCTCTCCATGCAAAGGAGAGAGCACAGTGTGGTGTTCAAATCTCAATTGGGTTGACTTGTACGAAGTATAAATAAAGGCATATCAGGGGGAAATTAACTCAGCAGGCACTGCACTCAATACTTCATCAAGAAAAAAGTTATTTGAGATATAAATGACATTCAACAATGGTACGTCACTGACCAAAAGGAAAAAATCAATCGATAGATGGACAATTTAGCAGGTTAATATGCCGGCTTATTCTAATGCGCATCAAACAAAAACGAAAAATATTTTATGCGCTAAGCGCTAGAAGGAAAGAAAAGTGATTGCAAGTGCATCGGCTAAATGGCAGTCCTCAGGGGCACGAGACCTGAAAAACATACTGATCCAGAGCAAGTATACAATTCGTATGTTCTAAACTGCCGAATCTGACTTCCACTTTGGATTCTCGCAATCACCGAGTACTGGAGCTGTGTGCATCCTGATTGGATCGCGATAATGGTATTGCACCCATAAAAATTGGTCGTTTCGATTGCCTCCATTAAAATATACGGCCTTCTAGATAGGAGAAAGGAGGAGGTATTGTCACTCATATCAACCCCTCATCAGAGCGGTACGTCAGATGGCTATATTTATTCGTTTCATGAAAAAAATAGATTGTTTGCGAGATTTAGTGGCTCCTTCTTGCTCCCAATGTTGCATGTTTTTTCCACAATTCATTCTTATCCTTTCTGATTCCCTGAGTTGTGGACGACATCTTTCATGTAATTGTTGAAGAATTTATTCCTGTTAACACCAACCAACCCCTGATCGAATTACGTTTTCCTCCTACTTTAGTAATTCTTCCTTAGACGAGGTTATTACCGGCTATCCTGATATATTTTCTGTTGAGCTTAGAGCCCCTATTTCTTGCAGGGATTAGTGCCTATTACTCACCGGGCCCGAAATCAAATCCCGTTGTAGAGGTTGTAAATTTACTCAATTGAATCTGATCAGAACTCGATATTGTCATCATTCAAGCCATATCACCGATCTTTTCAAACAATCCTTACATATTGTTCCCTCAAGATTTCTTATGGAACTTTGGTTTCTAAAGTACACTCAGTTTATTAGTCAAAATACTCTTAGATAAGAACTGTGTTGTCCTAAAGAGAGAGAGCGTGTTCATGCGCGATGGTAGCATAACATCCTCCTTGCTATGACCTCTAAGAAGACAGAAAGAGCCAGAGATATTTTAGCAGTGTGATCCAGATGGAAGGCAAAATTCTGATTACATCCTTCACAGAACAACCGCTGTTGTATTGTGATAAACACTTTTAAAAAATGCCATGCCTACATTTCACTAAAAAGTCATTCATAACACAGTCACAGAGGAATACACAAAAAGCAAGAAAAAGAATACTGAAGAAGCAGAAAAAGAGTTGGTTAAATCTAACTGATTCATCTGCATCTCAGTTGCCGCTTTTTGATCAGCAAGGATACCGGCCAAATACGGAACAGAGGAACTTTTATATATGTTAATTCTCGCGGGAACGAGTCGACAATTAAACTTAGTTGAGGGATGAGAATGACTTGCAGATAAGTCGAAATAAAACGAAGATTTTGCAAACGAAAGCTTCACGAGAGACAATAGATAGATTCTATACTTTGGTGATCAGGGAGTCCATAGGAATAATCGAAACGCAACTGATGGTCTATAAGCCCAGAAAAAGGGTTATGCCATCTTTGAAGTGAACCGAGGAAGAGTATAGCGGAGCAATAGAGAATAATGGGTTATACATATTGCTATACAAAGGAAGAGATAACAGACAGTTGGGCAGCAAGTTGCCTCAGTCTGCGTATATAAAAAGAAAAACGTCTGAGTTTGCCAACAGTACTCGGGAAATGGGTAGACTATTTGTAATTANATGGTATCACCAAGGTACTTGATGAAGCGCATTCTACAAACGGGAGAACCGTCAGTGCACAAGGAATCAAGGGACTAGAGGAACTGGAACAAGTGAAAACACGCTGAAAACATTTCGATGAATCCTGTTTACAGAGAAAAATTCTGAATGGTTGTACGACTATCAGATAAAGAAGGGGAATATGAATGATTTCAAGAAGTTAGATATCATACAATTTCATTTGCGTGCTTAATAAGTTTGACAGATGAAGGAACAGACAAATCAGTAAGGTAAAGAATTGGATAAGTAAGAGGAAAGGACGGTAACTTGAATAATTTCCGAGTTATTCACCAGTGGACAATGTAAATTCTTGCTCAGGGTGCGTTGAAAGCTGTCAGTGGAATGGTCTGTCGGTCATGAAAGAATCTGTATCGGGCAATCAAATGACTGTCATTTGTGGAGATGGGACAGACAGGGTAGAATGCATGAGAATAATCAAAAAATACAAAACGGACAGACTTCATTGAAAAGTACAGGGACTTAGCCGTAAGATAAACGGCAGAAGATATAACGTCTAATGCAGAACAGCTTTTTCTTTTAGCAAGTATTAAAGGCCCCTGAGGAACAGTTAAGGAAAAGCGCAGACGGCCAACAATCGCATGTTTAGCGAGTTTCAGTACAGCATAAGTGATAGCTATGCGACGAAAAGTTTTAGATAAAATTTTGGAGGTCGAAATTTTAGGGATAGAAACAATATTACCAATTTTCCATGGATTAGGAATAGAAGAGACATTACCGGATTTATCGGCAAGGGACAACATCAAATCAGTTAATAGTCCAGCATCATTTTAAAGAAGCGCTGGAGATAGGCCATCAGGGCTAATTGGTAAACCTTGTCCTGGAGGATCGAAGAAGCCGGAAATCTTTTCCTGTGTAGAAAGGATACCATTGGAAACAGCCTGATGGTAAGAATAATGGTATTGTAGCCAGTGAATTCAGTGTTCAACTCACTGATATCAACGCTGTATAGCTTTATGTTACCCATAGATGAACTGAATACCTCGCCAAACTAATTTTCTGCTCTTGCCCCTTGTAGTTGTCTAGCAAATGATACGTTGAGGAGCGTCAAATCACACGTGATTCTGTGGGTTAGAAGACGTAACGCAACAAGATTATAGCTGATTAGCAACCTCCTTCAGTCTTCCTAGAAACGTCCAAAAAGGGAAAGCTATAATACCTTGGTGAAGAAGAACAAGGGTCACACGCGGGACTACACAGATCGAAAATAGGGTTCACAGTGTCAGTGAATAGGTTCACAGAAGACAGGGCAAAATCGAATGAGAACAACGGTACAGAAAACGCCTTAAGGGAGCAGTATTACGTGGTGAAAACTTCCAATGGAGAACCCTATTATACTTTGACTGAATGAACGAAAAGCTGGAGGAGATTATTACGGTAGCAAGCTTGGGTTAGTCCAATCGATTGTTAAGAGGCACCAGGTACTCTTGGGGGAGATTACTTTCCAGATCACTATAGAAGAAGGCAGTAATTACTAGTAGGGACTGTGGACTTCAAACAAAGACAGAAAATTTCGGGAAGGCCAATGATCACCCTGTCCAGAATAACATTAACTCTTGTGAGAGTGACGCTTACATAATTCAGACTAAATGTAGTCTAGGGAAAGTAGGAGTGTGATAAAAATCACCAAAAAATGATAAACAAGCACTCTGTCAGAAGAAGAAAACCCTGAAGGGAATGAAAGAGTTCAGGAATCACATCACACATAAACCTTGATGGTCTTTCTTATAATATTGCTACAATTCCCTGGATTTACATCCGACCGTCGTCTCTTACTAACTCCCCACAAACCTCCCGAAAGCATTTTCTCCCTAATGTTCTCTGATTTTCTTTGCGATCCGATTATGTTGAATTGTAGTTCCCTGTCCCATTCGCAATCCCCGTTAAATAGTTTGTGCAGCGCTATAGTACTCTCTCTTCATTTAACGTTCTACATATATCGCGCTATATTGGCAAAACGTTTTCTATGTTTTAGATTCGGAAATTCAGACAGTACCACTTTAGTCTATCAGTAATTTCTTCTCTTTTGTTTGTTAAGACATCTTGTCCATCATTCTACACTGTTTGCCTTCATTATTCCCTGGTCTGCTTGAAGAAAGCTCTAAACTCTGTGTTGTGGTTTGGCAATAATTCGCCCCGTATCTGGAATTTCTCGCAAAGTGACAGGAGCTGAGCAATGCGTGAGATCCACATTAATGCATGCGCGAAGTCGGGTGTAGAGGTTCTCAAAACATCACACCCGTAACTCGTATACTGAGCCTTCTGATTACCTATCCCGCCCGATCTCGTGTTCGTATAATCCTTACTAGAGCAAATTTGTATAGAAGCAATCCAGGCCCTTGTTTGGCCCGTCATCTTTGGGATGGGAAAAACCTTCGGAAGTCGCATGCTAAGTTTCAGTTTTGGAACTAATTGATTTTTTACCCGTTTTGTTTTACGGTTATTCGGTTTTCATTATTTCCTAGGGTGTTTGAGCTAAAGCTTTCAAAAATCGAGTTAATGTAACAATACACGGATGTGAAAACGAATTGGGTTATACGCCTTGAGTTCTTTTGCGAAGAGAACGATATTCAGACATGTTAGGTAATTGCAAAACAAATGAACAGGATCCAATTTGCATAGCTCTAACAGATGTGGCAATTATGCAATCATTCAAATCGTCTTCAACCAACCACAGGCAAATTTATAGCGAATTTGTTTTATCAGTTATGGAAAAAGTCGAACCTTTTTGTAGAACATAGGATTGTGAATCTCGTGTCGTAAAATGCTGTCGGGAAATCATGATTGAAAAACACGGGGTTTGGTTCATCTCCGTTGTCTATATCAATTGTACATTGCTTAGCAACCATTCGTAGATAAAAAAACATTATCAACAGTCTTTCACATTGATGTACTTATTTACTGAGAGGGATAGGAGTTTTCCGAGCTCTGCTTCAATGCCAAAGCAATGATTTCTCTAAACATTGGTGTAATCAACGCCCGATTCTGGCGCCGAATTATGTTTACAAGACAAGAAGGAGTCAATGTAGTTGTTTTAGTCACAACCAACATGCACCATTGAAAAATGACAACTGATATACCTTCTTCTCAGTAATAAATGACATTAAATAATAACTCTTTTCATCGGGATACAAGTCAACCTACACTTGTTACGAGTTTCAATTTTAACCCCCAAATGAGAAGCACCAGGTTTGGTCAGGAGCCTACATCGATGCTCACTCCTCCTCTTCATTTCACACAGCCAAAATAGTATCGTATAATGTGTGAGTGGTGGAGATGATGGACTAAATTGTGGTAGCAGCAGATGTACCTTATCATAGTAAAAACCGACCATGGAGCCCTTCACTAGAGCCTATCTAAACAGAACTTGTGCAAAAAAATAGCACAAACTATTTGCAATTTCGAAACAAACGATGAAATATGTAGTCCGACGAACAGGTAGAGAGAGTGGTGGGGGATTATGGCGTATAAATAAACTGACATTAATTTGTTTCGTGGCATGAGAGTACGGGCTGATTGCAATCCAGCAATGTGCTGGTTATCACGATGTATCCACAAAGAAGTTAACTAGTGTATATATATATGGGAATGGACCTCAGTGCGCAACAACCCAACGCTTGTGAGTTGTGCCACATTGTACCTTGAAAAAAGTTGGTCAGTTTGATTAACAGCTATGTTAATTAGTGGTTCGTGCTTTATCCAATTACAAGGAGATTGTCTATTAGTGCGGTGGTGGGTGCTTCCGTGACCTGATTATGCTTACGGGCAACTCTACGCGAACAGGTGCCGGTTAGACGACTGAAGTATTGTCCGTCGGTGGGAGACAGTTGGCAATTATCTAAACAACGCTGAAGAAACTCACCGGTTTTCTGGAAAATATTTCCATTGAACCCCACGGTAGCAATATATTAGAGAACAAATTGGAATTTTTCTACCTATGACTTGATCAAGGGTTATGCAAGCGAAGACACTGAGAATGGGAAATACTCAATGAGGCGATTTTCAAGTTAGGATCTTAGAGACTCGTCACGTAAGTATGTAAAGGCACCAGAAGGAAACGACCGTGTCCTAAACNGTACATTACCTTGTTTGTCACCTGTTGAATTTGGTTGTTCATTTAAATGGAAACGGCGTATTTTTCTCATTCACCAGTACCTATTTTTTTCATTTGTTATTCAGTTTTCAAAAGAACATCAATCATAGTCACTGTTGTATTAGTAGTGATAATGCTACCAATAGTAGTAATGATAGTGTTAGCGGTCACATTGGTGATGGTGGTGTTATAAATCCACAAAACTGCCTTTGATGAGGAGAGTTAGTTCTTTGGAAAAACGGTAAGCATATTGGTCAAAGTCAAAGTTTTATCATAGGAAATACAAGCGGTTGCTTTTGTTTCCCCATAGGGTCTATCACAAATGGATCGATTTACGGTGCCTAAAAAGATAAGGAATGTCATACATTTTCTTTGTTCCCTGCACCGCTACGATGTCGAAATATAACACTTGTCTGAGTTTCATTCATTTTGCGCTTGAAAGAATCAATTATGGACGCAAAACCGACGTAGGGTGGTAGAGAATTCCAAATTGTGCATACTCTGAGGGTAAGTGAATGACCCCGGCATTCTGGTCGACATTTTTGGAGCCCCAATTTGAATGAGAAGCCTCTTGAGGTGAGTTTTAGGCGAACAGTGAACGACATGGGTGATCAGGGTTTTGCATCATTTGATACACCAAAATCAAGTCCTCTCAAGTTCGGCGATACTGAGTGAAGTACAGCCCCAATGATTCCAGTCTTTCCACATAAGTCGTGGAATGCAGTCTCTCGACTATTTTGGTGGCCATTCTTTGTGGACGTTTTAGAATCTTACGATCGCGTTGCAACCATGGATTCCACGCTTGAATTGCATACTCTGTGTGGGGTCCAATGTTGGCTGATATCAACCGTGGGAACAGGGTAGGTTCAAATTTGCCAAATACTCACCTTAGCAAACCAACATGTCTTACAACGGTGGACGACACACTGGAGCAGCTTAAGGAAAAACTTAGGTCGTCTTGAACAATGACACCGAAATCCTTCTCTTTCGAGACATACGGAAGTTGTTGATTACCAGCGAGTGCTTGAGTTTTGTCACTATTTTCCATATTTTTGCATCGTCTACAAACATTATCGTTTGTGGCCCCACAATGTCTGTTAGATTGTTTATGAAAAGTATAAAAAGTTGAGGGCCAAGCATGAATCCCTCTGGAACTCCTCGGGCTACGTTGACAGGGTCAGAAAATGACTTAGAAACCCGAATTACCATGGTGCGTTGTCGAAGAAATTCCTCTCTCCACTCCAGTACAAATCCCCGAATTCCATAATTGTGTAATTTCCTTAGCAGTATTTCTTGGTTCACTCGGTCGAATGCTTTGAAGAAGTCGAGATACACTACATCCACTACATCACCGTGATCAGCTGTTTTAGTCTATTCCTCTCGGGTCAGAAGCAGGTTAGTGGTACACGATCGGCTGCGACGAAGCTGCTGTTGAACAGAGAATAACACGTATTTTTCCAAGTGACTCATCACATTGTCTGCAACAATGGATTCCAGTACGTTGGATAATACGGGGAGGAGAGTAACGGGGCGGTAGTCAGCTGGGCCACTACGACAACCACCCTTATATATTGGATAAATTATTCCTAGTTTCCATGTTTATGAGAGCACAGTTTTGTCAAACATTTGTTGGAATAGTTCACTTAATGGTTGAGCTATGTTACTTTCCAGGTTAATAAGGGTTTGTGGATGTAATGTTATCTATCCCCGGAGATGAATTCCTTTTCAAACACTACAGTTTCAATGCTATGATTTCTGGGGAAAAATCTGTTGTGGTGAGCGTTGGGTATGGTATGTCCTCAAGTAACAGAGGCAGTCGTGGTCCTGTGTTCGCAGGTACGGTGAACACTTGAGTGTACTGTCTTTAACATTTCAGCTGCCTACTGGGTTGCGACTGAAACACGTTCTGCTATTAGCATACATACAACAAAATGTTTCAGTTGGATCAAGTCTTCCGAATTCCCACAAACACAAGATAATTAATGAAACGGTTTGATGGTAGATGCGCATTTCTCACAAATAAAAAAGTAAATTCTTCGATACACACGCAAAACCTGTGGGAATCCAATAACCGCTTCTTGGTGCGTGCAAACTACTCACAAGTGTGAGTAGCACCTCACAAGCGTGATAGTATTAGTAACAGCAGTAGTAGTGTTAATAGAACGAGGAGGGGATTGATGGCTTCTGCACACTGAATTTAGTCTATGCGCACCAGGCCTGTTTCTGTTAACCGGATTTGATGAGTGCCTGTTGATGTCAACAAGGCGGTGTGCGCACTTCACCTTGGTTCCCCAACTCAAGCCAGACGGATGTATCAAATTAACGCATTGTATCCCCTTATGTCCTATTTAATCCCTTAAGATAACGAAACCTAGTTGATCTCACTAAATGCATAACAATTTTAGATTTTGAGTCATTTGTTGTTTGCCCTTTATGGAAAGTTTCAAGTTCACTGATTTTTTCCTATATCACGACAATACAACTCTCTCTCTCTCTACAATCCGTGTTTTTCCATCTTCCAATCGGAGTAGATTGCAATTTTGATCCAATACAAGCGTCTGTTTTCTTAAAAACACGTACCCAACTACTCTGCAACGTTTTAAGCCATTCTGAAATATCGTATACCAAAACAAAATTGAAAAAAACAGCGAAGTAATGCGATATGCTGTTAGAAGCCACCACAGAGCTCTGTTTGATTGGTGTTTGTTTGATATATGCAAACATCCCTTTATACTGCCTCGTTCAAGGCCTTTTAGGTTGTGTGAATTGATCTAGATTGTTGTATTACAACCCCTAAAAAGAGGTTTAAACTTGGATGAAATTATTCGAAATCCGGTTCAGTCGACCACAGTATTTTGGCACCAACTAAATATGCACCACTGATCACGTTAAGGATGAACAAAAGTGAAGCCATTTGATTATTAACCGTCTGTGAATGTTCATCATTTGTTTTCAGATTGGGTGAATATTTTAAGAGATAAGACATTAGTAATACTACGAGTCTGAAGCTCCCTCATGCCTCTATTGCTAGCTTAGTAACTGTTTAACTCGTCCCGAGCCATCGAAGCAGTATTACTACTACTCTTAATACTACTACTACTACTACTACTACTACCGCTTCTTCTTCTTCTTCCGCTACTATTACTACTGCACTACTGGTAGTGGAAGTGGTACCATTCAAATCTAAATTATTTCACTCGATCGCATTTAACAGTGACTGTCTTATTACGTCCGTTAGACTGTTTTTTAAGCATTGCCTTTGTATCATTCAGTGCATAATTCAACGGGCATCATCTTCTCGACCTTTGTGATGAACTAACAGTCACTGGAGAAAATCTTATTGAGCTATTTTGTACCAGTTTTTTTTTTGCTGCATGTAATCGTTTGATCATAAAGTTTTAAAGCTTTTCTAATAAGTCTGTTCTTCAGCTCATACATTCGCCCCTCAAATGACCTCATCTCAGTGAGTTCTGGAATTTGCGTGTAATCAGAAATTAGGAAGAATATTCGTTTCTTTGTATGGGTAAATTTGCAATACGGGTTAGGTTCAACAGTCCTCATGTGTACCTCTGTGTGCGCAAGGTGAAGGTCGCATTGAAGTCAATGGGAACAGACCACCCGGTTCTTTCTGGTGTACCATAGGCATATTGTCAAATAACAGTCACCATGGATCGCGTGCTTACAGCTCGTAGGACACGGTCACGGGGACAAAAGAGGCAGCGGGTTCCAATACGTCAATTACGGGAACTCACATGGTCACAGTGAAGCATTATTGATATCTGTCCTCTTCCAGTTAGATTGGCCCGCAACACTTAGGAACTATTTCACGGTATAAAATGCATATCCGGGTGATCTTTAAATCGGTCAAACAGACGCGGCAAACCCACTGAATACATGTATGTGTATAGCGAAACGATTGACTTTCCGCTTCCCGTCTTTACAGAGGCATGCATTTTTTAATTTCAGTTCGAAAAGTGCAGAGTCCTCTGCCTCGACCTAAAAGAAGCACCCTAAAGCTGTGTGAACACTCAACTGAAGTAAATCTAACCACCTTTCTGCTTGAATCCTAACTCCTTCTGCGCCATGCAATTAAAATGAGGGAACTTTGGTTAACGCTTCAAGTTTCCCAGGATTACCATTACGGCTACAGTGCTAATGATAAGGTTTGACAACAACAATTCGGCAGAGTTAATAAGGCAGTAAAGTCTGCGCACACAAGCTGAGACAATAGAACGCTAGGTAGACGAACAATATCAACTGATCTCTCTCCCTGATCCGGAAGGCATGCTTTTCATATGATTATCAATGAATCGTCAAACTATTTTCAATCACACACCAAGGTATGATGCACAACACATCCTATACAAATGGGAATCCATGTTGTGAACGGAAAAATGAATAATATTGTAGTTGAAAATTCGGTTGTTTCAACGACAAATGTGTGTGCGTGTGTGGGGTTGGGGGGGGGGGTGAGGCAATCGGGATAGGTGATGGTCTGTCTACTCACTCTGAAGCAGAGAGATGGTAAGTCAAGACACTTAGTACAGACTATATTGTCCTGGCGAAAGGTTAACCTAACTCCCCATCGTTCAGTAGATATGTGTGAGATCTGTGAAGGGTCAATGTGTTACATGTGACAATTCGCTCCGTGACCTGCTGTGCACCTGCTTCATTCAGTTACGAATGCCCATCAAAAACCACAGGGGGTGGGGAACCGGTTTACATTGTCTACACGTGTGATCACTGACTGACTTAGTACAGCTGTTGGAATTAAAGATGCTAATGGACAAATAAGCAAAAACGTAGTTAGTAGAAGTAGTAGGTCAATTTTATCCCAAAGCGATTTTTCTACCCCGAAGTTTTAAAGAAAAGTTTTTAACTCCTAGGGTGAAATTACATAAGCGGAAAATGTTCCAAGCTTTCATCTAATCG
Organism: Echinostoma caproni; assembly: GCA_900618425.1. NCBI lineage: Eukaryota > Metazoa > Platyhelminthes > Trematoda > Plagiorchiida > Echinostomatidae > Echinostoma > Echinostoma caproni. The sequence continues at coordinate 4,342 of UZAN01039841.1, read as the reverse complement.
CACCACAATCCGAGTCCCACATTTGTTTATTTTTATTATCAAAATAATTCAAGTGCTCTTAAATCCTGACAAACAAGAAGCAGGTTTGAGATTGTCACATGGCACAAAAACAGTATGCCAACTCATTCCTTGAGTAGAATGTCATTTTCAGAAGAGTTTCTTTTATACTTTCTCTCTATGACTTCTTGTAAATTATATTTTGATTGAGTTGGCGGCACAGTGTGAGTTGCATAAATATTTTCAAGTTACTAGCACCATGATATCCATTGTCAACGAGACTAAATCAATCTAATTTTTGGACGCACAAACTGAATTCGGCTGCAGTCACTCACGCGACAGCAGTGCAGTGATATTTGCTTGCTTTTCGTGCTTAAAGTGAAAGCAAAGCACGTGCTGCCAGAGCCTAGAATTTCAGCAGGAAAACGATTTGTACTAATCGTTTTGGGTTATCATGTGATTCCGGGGGAAATCGGTGAATGGAATGGTGCCTAAACCAGAGCTCATAGTCGGATGGATTATCGATTGCGAGTGATCGATTAATGATTGCATTGACACTGTGATGAATCCATAAGTCAGTCAATCGAGAAGTCAACTATTCAAAAGAAACTGGGTTATCTGCAGTCGGGTTTTGACATTTTTACCACTCTGGCGCAAAACCCCAACGCGGAATGAATACAGTCAGAAAGATATATACACTCCAATTTTAGTACAAACACACACACACAAAATGTTTGCACATAAAAACAGAAATAAATGACAAAGTCATTTCTTGGGTACTTATGGTGCTGATCGATTAGTTTACGGATAATTGCATATCATAATTGAATAAATAGAGATGGATTGTTGATAACATGAATACAAACTAATTCTGACAATATTTCTTGTTGCTACATTCATAATTGATGAACTACTGAAGAAACTAACAGAAAGTAGGTATTGATTCAGATCACATGATAACTATCCGGTTAGAAGAAACAGGGAAAAATAGACTTGAAATCAACATGATACAATCAAACGATAATGACCCAATACCGCACATCCGAACTCAACCGATGGCAGAAGCGATGACCGGTCTTGAACTCAAACGGCAATACCACTCGGAATTTGCCAATGAGATACTTTTCACTAAAGGAAATAAATTTATGGTCAATCATGATATGAAACGATTATCCTTATTGATTTTGGAAGAGACAAAGTGAACTGCAATTCTTTAAATTGATAGACATGGTAGTCAGTTATCTCTCCTTCTGCTGCTGCTCGAATTTCATTAATGGATGGTTCTATCGTGGGTGTATGGGACACGGGTTACCCCCATACTCATTCTGTCAAACAGCCCATTTTCTACCCATGCTGCACATCAATCATTGAAAGAACAAAGAAGCGGTTTCACATGTGGATTGAGAAGCGTGTACAGGGTTGGCTGAAATGTATTTTGGCCACATCACATGATAAAACGTCATTGCTTGTCCCAAAACACTGACGCGTATCATTATTTCTCCTCTTCCTAAAACGCCGCTGATCATTATGATATGAATTTCATTAAGACTGTTGAGTAAAGATCGAATAGTTGGATCCGGTTCAACAATGGCAGTAAATTAGTAACATTAAGACGCATGAATTGTTGTTGCAAATGTACAAGTACCAGTGTTCATTGTGTGNATTGTGTGTTTTCCACGATCAAATCCTTTTAACAAATAGCGATCAAACTATTCACCAGTGCTTAAATCAATTTTCCACACGGAAATTTAACTGAAAAACAGTAACAAATCAATGAAACCTTGTCCTATCCTTGGGTATAAGACAAGTTTCACCGCCTTAACCATAGTGACGAACAGCATTGATCCTAATATTATTAGCAGACGACTTCAGTTTTACGAAAACACTTTAAATTAATATAAATAAATAGGTGTCCAAACAGCTACTCTTTGAATTCACTATGAGTTTCGACTAGTTACGATTTCCGTTTATCCCCCGGTAACTCCAACAGAACTTCTCGGCGGAACTGCAAGTGGATGACTATAGCATAAACCGTAACCGGGAAGTGCGAGCCTAACCGAATGCGACCCGGGCATAGGCAAGACAGTGGGCACCATGTATTGTCCTAATACCTGAACAGTTAGTGAAACGAAGTATGAATATTATGGTAGAATCTTGTGGCTGTTTTTGATTTTTACGATTTAAAACTCCTGAATTGAATGAGTTTGTCGTGAACTAGCTCAAATAGGTCTCGGTAAATTCTGCTTCATGCATATTGGAGCTTTGCCGAGGACATTACAACTAACTTCGCGCACACACGCATACACTTATGTGCATGTACTTATATTTGCAAAAAAGAGTACTATGTAATGGTAGGATTACAATATCAGCGAACTACTAGTGAGATGATATTCTTCCAGTGACGAGGAATTATCTGACTCATTGTCGCGATGTTTCCAATTTTAATGCTATGGAGTTTTCAACTCTCCAACTCTTCTCAGTGTTCAATCGATTACTATTGAGAACTGGACTAGTGGAAACAAATGACTACTAATTGGCTGACCAAGAGATTAGTGCAAATAAATATGAAACAATATAGGGAGGAAACGGTTGCATCACAAACGGGTAATTACAAACGAAAACAACAATAACAACTGCGAACAATCACAGCGGTACCCATGGCAACTATGATAAAGTCCTGATTGTATACAACAACAAATCTTCATTGGCAAACAACCGCAGATGATATCATTTATATGAGAGTGAGTCAAGCCGGTGAAGCTGATATGTTATAAATACATGGCTTTAGTTTGTGGTAAGACTGGTTTTCTGGAGCACAGCAAAAAGAATTCAGTCCATTACTGTCTGATAGACATGATGACAGTGCGACAGATTTCGCGTTCAAACAGGTCACTGCCCACATATGGTCGTTTGGCATTAACTATAAATGCTAAAACCACAGGTAAAACTGTCGCTGTCCTTCATGCGTTCGGTTCTAAAGCTCCGTACTACAGTGATGTAATCAACCACATGGACTTTTCTTAACCAGGTGATTATCTAAGCCGCCAATTTAGATGGACCTCGTCGCATCCGGTTAGCCCAACCAGCTTCCACCAAGGTAGCATCTATTTAACTAAACAATCAACCATAGATCAGTATACTCAATAGTTAGAAATGAAAATTCCGCCTAATTCAGTTCACAAGGGAAGTATATGGTAGTCGTTTTTCACTAAAGTGCTCTATTGCTATCTATAAAAATGCAGTTTGCAGTTGAAATTAACTGAAATCGATGTGGAAGGAAATTATGCAGTAGCGTCAATAAATTGTGGACCGAAAAAACATATATCATGGCTACGATTGTCTTACAGTCGTGGTACGTCAACAAGATCAAGGAACCCAAGCACAACCCAGGAAGAAGAAGGGTTTCTCAGGCAGAAAATATCACCTCCATACAAGCTGGGTTCCCTCAGACTTCATGTTCCTTCCCGCAACTGGCAGATCAGACCCAAAAACCCTTCTCCCTAAAAACTTCCCTTAGTCGACCACGATACGGTCGGCTCAACTAACCTTCTGCTCCCCGACGAACTTCTTCTCCGCCTTCAACTGCAGTACCAGGGCTCCCTCCCCCAAAAACCAATGTTAGCCAACAGGGTTGGCAATGAATTTACTTCTCACCCAAAGGGACTTCTACACCAAGAACATTTGACCTGTTTCTACATTAATGCCCAAGGTTTCCACAGTAAGTTCTCCGAACTGGTGTTGCGTTTCCAATCCAGTCAGCGGGATATTATTGCTGTCGCAGAAATTTGATTGACGGCTGACATTCTCGACTCTGAGTTGTGCCTACCGGGCATGTCTGTTCTCAGACGCGATTGTCCAACACGTGGGGGTAGTGTTCTACTTTACCAACGAAGCGATTTCCAATGCGATGCAGTTGATTCTCCTGTTTCAGCCCCTGATACAATTTGGTGTAAACTGGAACTGTCGAAGCACATCCATTGTCTTGTTGGAGTGGTCTATCGTTAACCCTCATCCACGGAGTCATCGAACGACACACTTTTACAAGCTATGTCACAAGTTCTATCTGCCACGAAATACTACTCCGTAAACTGTACAATTTTGGTATCAGAGACCTCGCGCTTGATTGGATTGCTGCCTTTCTTAAGCGACGGAACATGTCAGTTTGAGTCTGTAATTCACTGTCCGCCCCTATTGCTGTTTCTCGCGGAGTTCCTCAGGGTTCTGTGCTTGGTCCACGATTTTTTCTCTTGTTCATAAACGACCTACCGAATGTCCTGAAACCACAAACATTATTGTTTTCAGACGACGTCAAAATATAGAAGACAGTGGGGGGGGGGGGGGGGGG
>UZAN01039840.1:84425-101716 GCA_900618425.1 Echinostoma caproni | reverse complement strand
GAGAAATGCGGGTTGATGAAAAGTTACGGGGATGAAACTTTATCTGGTTTGACCGTATGAGTGTTGGATATGCAGAGTGAGAGTATACCTTTGGTCCTAAGAGGAGAACGCAATGATCACTGGTAGAGACTGGGGCCATTAGTTTCAGCGAAAACAAAGTGGGATGGTTTGTGATTAGCTGGTCAAGTATAGAGCTGCCGATGGTAGGAGAATGAGACAAATCGGACAAGCCACAAGGAAGCAGAGGGAAAATGCTTGTATGGTTGAAGTCGCCAACAGCCAAATGAAGATTCTCATCTAATGTTTGAACCAAAAACGGGATGTAATAATCAAACCAAAAGAAGATGTATCTGATTGGGAACACGAAGGAGGTAGATACACATTAGTAATAATTGTATTTTTATATCGGGAAAATCTGGGATGACAAAGGACGAATAAAAAGTCAATGGATTTTTCAGAATAGGTGAATACCACTTCAGACTTGCCCCACCATGATTTGTTGATGGTCGTTGCCACACCACCTCCAGGTTTCTTCCTGATATGTTGTCTATTCTGCCGGTAACAGTCGAGCCATCTATCGGCACGAGAGCATCCTCAACGTTTTTATTTAACCAGGTTTCTTGTATGCATAAGATCTATGTGTTGGAATGGATGCGTGTGTTCAGTGAGGAAGTTAAATTCGAGATCTTTGCGAAGAGAGAGCGAACGTTGGTACTGACCAATGACTGCACGGTCATCTTGACGGGAGGGATGCTATTAAACGTTTCTTGATCCATGCATGATTGTCTGATTCCCCAAGCATATTATGTGTGTTGCACGGAATTGACAGATTTCAATCTGAGTATATCCTGACGGGAGTAGGTATGGGTCCGTAACATGTTTGACATGGAGATAACAATAAAATCCAGTGAGACGACGAGGACACAAAACGTAGCACAACCTATCTAAGGGCGCGCGCGCAAATAGTATCAGACTTGGATTAGCTCATTGCATTTTGCAGAGGCACCAGGCACTCTTGATGATCTTGGATGTGGGTTTCTCTCCTTTGGAGATCGTCGATTCCCCACAAGGTAAATGCATTTAACTGCGATGGAAATGTTTCTGATAACCGACAAAGAGCACTGGACAGTTGTTTGGTCCTGTTTAGGACTCGTCAACAGTGTGTACGTTTTGTGTCCCTGTCAGGACTCGAACCGCGAACATTCGGGTCAGGATTTCAAACTGTTACCTCTGAGCTGCACGATGCACGGTCATCACCTTGTGTGAATGACTCAATCAGTTTTAGAGTCTCAGATTTGGATTAGCCCAAGGAGACCTGAAAGTTGAAATAAATCATTTGAACGAGGTGATGATGGTGGTGGATAACGGAGTCGCGTGATTTGGGTTTGGTCACGGGTTGAGGTTAAGTTAAATCACAAAATTTGATATGGAGGTGAACTGGTCCAAAACAATGTGGTGAATGTGGTGGATGGAGAGAGGGGGACGAAAGGTCATATCATGCATTAAGGTAGAGTGGTATCAAGCGTGACATCATCACCATCATGGCAACCACAATAATTGTGTTTGGTCGTCATAAGGTGTTTTTGCAATTGATGACCCCAGGTTACGTGTGACCGCCTGATTACTGGGCGAGGGTTGCATCATCCACTTCACCTACCACTTTGGAATGTGTTTGGCCATCCGCTTTGATAATTGACGGTTTGTTTTGCCCATTTATGCGTCACAGCAACTGCACGTGAACTGATATACAGTGTGTGAAACAGAACTGGATTGTACACGTTTGTTCAAAACGATTCCACGAGTAGAGGCAATGGGTCGAAGTTGAGCAGCTGGGACTGTGCGGTTGAGAGCTGACTTTAACTTTTGGCGCACATCGTTCAGAAGGTGATCGCCCTTAATTGTGGTTTTAAGTAGTGAATAATTATTCCTTCAAAAAATTGCAGTTCCTGAATTGCGGGGTCTCCTAATGACTCGAAACGCGGTGGGTGCGTTTACATGGTGGCCAGACTCTAACAACAGATGGTGGTTTCCCTCCGCGAAGTCGAAGGTGTTTCAGAACACGTTCACACATTCTGGTTGGTAGACGACGTTCTTTCCTTCCGCGGTACCTCTGACTGCAGTTACACTGAAATGAATAGATGCAGTTGTAGGTAACACGAATGTCTTCCCGATCTAGATTAGCGTGAGTGATACAGCAAAACGTCCCGCAGACAACTATACGTCTAGCGGCATTGCAGGTTTGGGCGGTGTGGCCCGGTGGTAACGTCACTAATTTATCACCCCGGAGGNGACGTTTGTTCGAATCCCATCACCACTGCCTGGCTTTCACATTTGTGTTTTGAATGTCAGTCATTTGATTGGCCACTTCCGATTTCATAAAAATGGTATCATTTTGTTTTCAATAAAAGGAAGTAAATATGAAAAACGATTCGTTTCACGATGTGTTAAACGGCGAGGTATCTTGTTTGTCGACTCATTTCCTTCAGAAAGTAGTTCTGTGTAGACGTCTTTCTTCTTAGCTAGAAGGAAAGTGAAATCGGGGATTGACCAGATTGCTGTACTTGTGAATGAACGTGAGAGGATAGCCACTGCCCACCAAAGCATGAGACAACCGGTCTAGTTCATCGAGAAGGACTTGCGTGGTACATAGTCAGAGAACCTTGTGAAATAAAGTGAGCAACAGACCACGTAAGTGTCCATAACACAGAAAGTCCTGAAGTGCAATTGCAGTTCTATCCAAGTACAGTTTCGATATACAGATATTTTAATTTTCCTGTCTGACAATCCATTGAATAGTGAACTAAGGAAAGGAAGCTTGGATCCCAATTCACATTTTAATGTCAGTTTGATGTTGCGATACAGCTAATTCAACTTGTGAAATAATGCCCTAATATTTCTTTAGTTGCGCGCAATCACTGATGTATCTATCATCATTCATACCGTCAGTATATTAGGGTCTACTTTCACTTCTCTTCCAGATTTTTTTCTAGAGTTTACAGAAAGATATCAACCATTATTGTTCCCAAACGGGCTAGTCTATTTCCGTTGGAAACAAATTGTACGTCGCTAATGGGCGTTTACAGCTGAATGAGAGCACGCGAAATTGATAGCCAAAATCAGTTCTACCCTTCCCCCCCACGCACACACACACACACGTCTTCTTCTGATGTGCTTAACATTTTTAGAATATATACCAATTCAGATCATGTTTATTGCAGCCAATTTAAAAAAAAACATCACTACAGAATTAGTAACAATATTGATGGCAAGATTTGATAATGGGATAGTGTTCGGCGATCGAATACAATTTCGTGTCTTCTTCCGCACATAACGCATTTGAGCTGAAATGTTTGAAAACATTGGGAGGTCATTTCGATCCTAGTCACGTCCATCCATCTGCCCATTTATTTAGTATTTGGAATAGAAACTGGAATCAAATAACACGAACTCATTTTCGGACAGAAAAACCAACGAGAATACCTCAAAGTCAGGTAGGACTAAAATTAGCTGTGGATCCAGTTAATTTTAATCGGAAAATCATGCAAATATATATCACAAGCATCAATTAATCATCGGTTGATTCATCAATGTTTAATCAACAACGATACTATTCATGCGGTTGCCTTCTTATAATCAGTCAATCCGATTGGTGCCACTTGAGACCACAGGATTGGTCGGTAAATCCGTCTCCTGATTGGCTACCTGCAAGCTGCACCTTGGTGCGTGCGTACCGGTGGAGTTACACTGACAGACCAACCGATTGATGATTACCAAAATGTCATCAGCTTATTAGGGATCTAAAAAGCACTGATCACTGACCTTCTTAAAGTACTACCATATTAAGTCTGGAAACAGCTTTGATCTCGTATGATGACAGCGGACTCGATAACCTCATACGATCCGACCGGTGTAGACGACAATTCATCGCTGAATAAACACCCAGTCAGTGGCATTTATTGAAATGTTTTGTCCCAGATCCCAACCTAGCCAGGGAATTAACGGAGAAAGTGCGTAAACTCTTCCATTTTGCCTGTTCTCGGAGCTTGACGATTTGTTTGCAAACGCTGCATCACCAGCCGAGGTGATATGATCAGTGCTTGTGAAGTGGCAGTGTTGTGCTTGACCTGTTCGTTTGTATACATCGTCTTCTCCACCGACTGCTTTTGTCCTTTTTCTCACTGTGTTCGACTCGGTTCGCCGTTAAACTGCTGCGAGGAAGTTGTCCTTCCCCCTGATTGCGGCTTCGGTCCGTTCACATGTCTCGAAGTGGCCTTTTTTTGTTGCGTCACACGCACTGATGATGTCACCTCGACTGGTGAGGAAACGTTTGCAAATAAATTACCAAGCTCCGTCCGAAGGGCACATCTCCCTGTTTCACACCCTTATTTATTCATCCATATGAAAGAAACAAAAGGCAACAAAAGTTGAATATAATATGCCATGCTAAAACTAGAAAAAAAAACTGAATTTAATAATAATGCTTATCTATGCTATCAGTTGAAGTAGCAGGTATATTTGAAAAAGAGTTTCTGGCACGCAGATTTTCCAAACGTTTATTTCTTCATCCTAGCGTCTATCTCCCATTGTCAAAAACATATCAGTTGTTCATTATCAAAACAAAATTCACTTTCTCTGATGTACCAGAACAATTAAGAAACCGAGTTTAAATTTGCGAGCAACAGACAAGGTAGGATAACAACCCAAACTGTCGAATGGGGTTGGAAATGATTTTTAAGCGACTGTTGACGGGGATCCAATCGAGTAGTGCAGCGTCGGCTGTATTATTGCGTACCTTGCTCACACCACGCTGGCCTACTGAACGGTCTTCGTCATCACCTGACGCGCGGAGGAAAAACCTCGAAGACAACCCCGGTGCACTTAAGTGACTTATAGTACGAGGATCCTGGATTCGCTTCTCCGATAAACTGCAGACATCAATCCCCCAAAGAGTCCATTGTACGCGTGGGACACGCTTGTTGCAGCAATGTCCTCACATTGAAGCCCTCCAGATTCCGTGTTGGACGAGGCTTCAAAATCTACAATCTATTTTGTGGTAAACTACTTAACGGGCTACTTGGCGCCGAACTTTGGCATGCAACGAACAAGTTGTATGAGGGAATGTTACGGGTTGAAAGAAGGGTTGAAGATAGAGGGTTAGGAACGGAAGACAAAGAGTTAAACAAACGTTGGGATATCTGAGTAATAGCCCACTTATCCTTACCTACCCCGATTGATGCAATGGGCAGCGCGATCCTCATTATCCTGCGCGAAGACCGATGCAGTAGGGAATTATTTTTTGTTTATGTATGCATTTGAGTTTGATGGACGGGTACTGTGCTAGGGTGTCCAGCCACTAGGCAGGAGACCGATTAGGGTTCTCGTCCAAAGCATTCAGTTCTGGCAAGAACCTGACTGCAAGGTAGCGGGCTAAGCGAAGTAGAGGCCCATTTACATGGATTGGTTACTCCTCTACCGTTTTAGCGACTGAGACGCTAACTCGAGTCGAACCCCCAACCTGGAAGACCCACCCCNCACTTGACTAATGGAAATCATTGCTCACCCTCTCTTTGCATATTAGTCGTCTCACATTAAACCCAAATCAAGGCTAGTGACATTGTGACAGTTTTGACACTATGAAAGGGTCAGATGCTGCTCTCTGTTTGACCTCCATCTGATGCTGGAAAATCTAACTCTAAAATCTAACTCCGTTAGATCATTCTTAGGATAAGTATATTGCAAAACTCCCGTGAAGCTGAAATGTGTAAATTACCCTAGGATCTGGGTTTTCGTGTTTGGTACAACCTCCAGGGAACTTTCGAAATCAAGGCCCTAAGGAAGCTCATTACGTCACAACGACGGTGAAAGATTGCAGCTGTTGGGGCTATACTAGTCTCAATATCGTCAAATCAGAGATGATATGATCTTAACATATCAGATTTTCCAACTACCCGTCCATCCACGCAGATCTCTTTTGGTTCTATCAACTAACGTTCATCTCAGAAGGCATCCACTGAAGTTGGCACTCCCAAAGAGCTGTCTCGATTGCAGATGCCATTCGTTTGCAGCACCTAGAACTCTCTACCACCTCACGGGATCTGTGCACCAGCATTAGTTGTAAATGTTACGTTTCAACACCCAGCTACATAATATAATCGCTTGTGCTCGACACACACATTACCTTACTCGTTTACGTACATGTTGTTGTGAATTGTGTTCCGAACCCAAAGTGTAAACCCCCTGTGGGATTTGATAAACGAAGTTTTTGCCATAACAAGAATTTGAATTTGTCAATTTTTGGATGCTTTGGGTGATGGCTGACAAAAACCATCGAATTGGTCAGTTGTTCTTGCTGGGACACAGCAAGTTGTCTAGTCTGCTGCAGAATGATCAAGAAAAGGAACAAACACCTATCTCGTGCGCATTGTAGAGTAAATTTTCGCACATAAAATGAAATAAAATTATAGTTTTTTGAAAAAGAATTTCCCAGAACCTGAACTCACAGAATCACCAAATTGTACAAACTCATACGTGTGTGTGTATGTGTACACGAATTTGCACGGAACGAACTCGATTACACTCAAGTGGAAACGGTTTTGCCTTTACAGAGCACAACTTATTGCACAGATGGTACCGGGTTCCTCTCTGCAATACCTTCGGGTTTTCTTTTCAATCTAATTTACAAATCGAAAAAGGGTAGTGCAATTTTAAATCGCTAAATGTCTTTTCTTACAAGAGTCGGAATTGAACCAGAAACGCTGCAAAGTACAATTGCAGGGGTTGCACAATTGATGTGTGTGAGTGTAAAAGTAAGTTAGGTCACAAAGCAGTGTCACTGAAAAAGATCTCTGACCGAAAATTTGAAATTAAGTAAAAAGTTCTTTAAGTATATAGTACACGTGCGAGTTGAAGAGAACGGACAGTTGAAAGCGATCGATGCACGGAAGAATGGTCAATCTACAATTCTGCCGAGAAATGGAAGCGATCCGAATAGATCCGAATTCAGATAGTTCGGAGTGGCATCAAAACCTCAGGTTTTTAAGTGATTGAACTGCGTCTAGCACCATTGTGAATAAGATCCGGGATTGGATCGGCAAATTCGATCAATTTTGATGGCAGTTTACCGAACTAATTAACTTCCTTACGCCCCTGAGTTCATTGATACACATCTAAGTAAGCCTTACACAGAATGACCGAGACAGTGAAAAAGCTCTGTAATCCATTGACCGATTATTGTAGTTAAGATGCGTCCAAAGATGGTTCACTTTACGGAAGTAGGCTGTATAGGGAGATCGACAATTATAATATAGAATTTAGAGTATCAAGTTTGGATTAGCCCATTCGATTGTTCAGAGACACCAGGCACTCTTGATGGTTTTGGGTGTGGGTTTCACTCCTAGGGAAATCGTTAATTCCCCACGAGGTAATGTATTTAAATGCGACGGAAATGTTTGTGATAACCCCCAACCAAGACTATCAAGAGTGCCTGATGTCTCTGAACAATCGAATGAACTAATCCAACCTTGATACTTTAAATAGATTGAGCCATTCACAAAAGGTGATGACCGTGCACCGTGTAGCTCAGGGGTAACAGTTTGAAGTCCTAACCCGAATGTTCGCGGTTCGAGTCCTGACAGGGACAGAGTTAAGAACGGCTTATGAGTCCCAAACTGGACGAAACAGCTGTCCAGTGTTCTTTGTCGGCTATCATAACATATTTCTATCGCATTTGAATAAAATGCAGCATGTTTTATTGTTATCAAGGCAATAGGGAGCTACTGAGGAAAGGTTCCATTTAGCGTGTGTCACTTCAATCATGCACAATAAGGCCGATTTACTGGCATCAGGTTCTAGGCGACAATCCGTTCTATAGCGTACAAAGTGAATGNTCAGGATGGACTTGGATGTGCTTTCAAATGACTCTGTGAGTATTACTCCCTGACCAAACCGGTGTGCTCCAAAGAAGCCGCAATTAGGAGAATGATTATAAAGATTGTAGTAGTAGTATTAGTAGAAATAGTAGCAGTAGTAGTAGTAGTAGTAGCAGTAGTAGTACTAGCAGTACTCGTAGAAATAGTAGTATTAGAAGTAGAAAGAGTAGTAGTAGTAGTAGTAGTAGTAGTAGCAGTAGTAATATTAGTAGTAGTAGTAGTAGTAGTAGTAATAGTAGTAGAAATAGTAGTAGTAGTAGTATTCTTAGTAGTAGTAGTAGTAGTAGTAGTAGTAGTAGTAGTAGAAATAGTAGTAGTAGTAGTATTCGTAGTAGTGGTAGTAGTAGTATTAGTAATGCGCACTGGACTCCGAATTCAAACCGCGCAATACGAATCCCGGAATACGAATCGAGGACTAGCAATCACGAACTGGATCACGTAAGCACTGAACCGCAATCGCACTAGCACGCAATGTCTCACATGACTTAAACGCGAGGAAAAGGCCACAGGAATTGTAGTTCCTTTATTGGAAGAAATAAGGGCGACTAAAAAATATGTACAATATGTACAATATGTACAAATATGTACATTGCTTATCCAGGCTTCCACCAATCGCATTCCAGTATCGCTTGCATCATTCTGCTTCTGCCTGGACTGCACTGTCTCGAATTGGCTGGCACGATCTGCCTATGGTGTGTAGCCAGAAGCGGTGACACGTACGCTCGTTATCATCGTGTAGGCCTGGATCACCACAATGATCCGTGTTGAATTTCAGTTGGTTGTTACAGACGAATTATAATGCTTCGGCCAACAATTGATCAGTGACTATTTATTGAAACGGTTTACTGAAAAATCATTTATCAACGGTAAAGCACGTACAAAGACGATGATGCCAAAACAAATCCTCGAGCAGCAACTTTTCTGTAGGTTTACAACGGAGAATGAGGAATTCGTGTGGTGATGGTAGCGTTTGTGGCGGTGTTGGTGGTGGTGGTGGCGCCCGGGTGGTAACGTCAACACAACATCACTCCGGAAGACGTGTGTTCGAATCTTGCGATTACCACCATCGCTTGATGTTTCGAAATAATTCTTAACCAATATTGTCTGTCTAATGTTAGTCATGGAGAACAATCCATGCAGTTAGCAACTGTAGGCATCCTTTGTTAGCTTTGTGAGACCAGGTCACCGTGACGATGACGTCATTTGAAATGAACACCGTGGAGGCCCCTTCAGAGAAACACCGCGATTCACTTAGATCTCCATCCACCATCATGTTTGGCAATCGAGTTATTCGATATTTCAGCTGAACGACGTAGAATAGTGGGGCCCAAAACAGATCGTGAAACGGACAGAGTTGAATTTTACATTGGAAGGCTAACTGGAAAGTAGCAGACCAGGAACTGTTTAGACAGTGAGAGATAGCGGTCACCGCTTGATTTCGCTGACTTGTATGTCATGTTGAATCGATGAAATGAGAACTGTGCGTGAGGATGAAGTCCGAAGGATAGTCAGCTCAAATCAATAAAAACGTGAGATTAACCGATTAAACGACTTGAGAAAGGCCTTCCAGGAGGGTTGAAACGTTGTCACCAACGCCTTGGGTTTGGGTTTTTTCTTCGTTCGTCGTGGCTAAGACAAGCTTATTTCCTTAATAATCGTGAGTACAACTCCCAAGGTTTTCATTGAGATCCGTTCCATTCACGGATCTCGTGGGACTAAATTACACTTTGAAGAAAACTGCTGACCGAATAGCTTTCGTACTGTTTTCATTTGCACTCCTCTACAACCACAATATGTTGACGCTGAAATGAACTACCGAAGAAGTTGACCGGGGAAAACTGTATACCGGCGTCCCATAATGCTATACGTCTGGAGCTTGATTTGCTGGGGATCAGTATGAGGGCCTCTACAAGGATGAAAACGTTGCGAAATGCGTGTCTCCCCCTGAGGGGTAACTTGTGTAAGCCACGAGTGTCCCAATGAACCGTTCAATCAAATATCGTCCCTTTTGTTCCTTACCAGTAACTGCACTTTGTTGACAAATGGTCATCCTCGCAAAATTAGATATAATGAGGCGAACTTCACTGATAGCTGCCAAGCTCAAATTAGACGACAAAGCAGAAAATGGAGAGGAATTGGGCCTAATTGGAGGGAGGCAAAGAAAAACCTCCATGTTCAATACGCAGAGTACACAATCTAAGTGTGCATATATACCTTTTCAAGCATTCTGACCTAATAAGAAATGACAACAAGAACGCCACTGCTGCCGGTTAGTCGCCATATCCTTCAGTATCTCCAATCAGCCAAGTGCATAATCTATCGGACCCCAACCTCAAAAACGGGAGACACCAATTCTACCTAATGACTCTGTGCATTTCCTCATGCTTCTTTTCCATGACATCTAATGACCTCTACGCGGTTTCTTCCAAACTGGAGCCTCAACTGCGAATAGGGTGCGCTGTGGCAGACGATGACTGGGCATGCGCAATAAGTGTCCTAACTGTGCAAAACTGACTAATCTGAATTTGATGAATCATTACCACACACGGGACGCCTTACCCCAGAGTTGCTTTTACGCTCGCACCATCCCACCCGCGCCAAACTAAGTAAACATCGGCAGTCGAAGACTTCTAGATGACGAATATCTTCCAAGCGCAAATCTAGGGTCTCGTAACCATAAACCAGAACTGACCGCACACTGGTGCATCATAAATGACCTTTCCGTTGCAACGAAACATTACGCCGGCACAAAAGTTGTTCCAGTCCTGCGTAAGCTGCTCGAGCCTTGGAAATGTGGCCGGTTAATTCATTGGCTTTGTTACCGTCATTCGTCACACAGCTACCTAGGTAGGTGAACTAACCCGGCGGTGGTTAGCGAAGTCGTTGCGTGATCCCGTCTTCAAGATCGGGACGATCAATGATTCACCCCAGGAAAAAGGACTAAGCTCCTCTGACCAAATGCTGCGAAGAAGGCTAGTATTATAGTCGATAAGAGAATCGCTTCCCAACTCGAAGAGAATAAGGAGAAGCCCATCCGGTTCCGCAGCCTTCCCGTTCTTTAATGATTGAATACAGCTTCGTACTTCCGCTTCTGATGGGGGCTCGCATGTTACCACCCATGGGGTTTCCGCCGCAATTTCTGTAATGACCACATTAGCACTGGGCCAATTGAACTGTTCACTAAAATACTGTTCCCAGTGATCAAGTCGTTGTTCTTTATTGTGAATACTCTGTTCACTTTTATCACAAATGGTCTCACTGATCGGTATGCCACGACCTCCGGTGCTGTGTATCAGGTAAACAGTTTTTGACTATTCCCCGATGCAGAAGCCATGTCCATTTCACTATCTATTTTGGCGCACCAGTCTCCATGATCTTTTGTTCAAAAAGCTTTTACGTGGTTGAAAAGTATTAGTTTAAGGAGTAAAAAACAGTGCAGTCACGTCAATCAATTGAACTGAGTTGTGGCCTCTCGTTTGGTTTTCCTTCATTTGTCCGTGAATCTATCAAAACAGCATGGAGCAGAGAAACGCATCTTGATTCAGTGAGAAAAAAAATGAATTCAGTCAGTGGCGGGCTTGCAAATTTCAAGACAACAGAACATTTGCCCACACCAACTGCATCAGTTGTTTTGTGCTTCGGATAATCATCCCTAGTTCGGGGTACACAATGTGCTAGGCTTGACAATCGGAACTGGTGTCCTCATACGTGTCCAGATTTTTCGCACTGTCTGCCACTCACCCGGTTGATATCCCGTTTGTCCAAACAGCATCCGGGAATCGGTTCGTTCGTTTCTCCAACATAGCTTGTGTGGTAAATCATTGTGTTGTGGATTAAGAATTGAAATACGTGAGCCTACAAATAATCCGATCCAATTGCTCGTTCCGTTCTGATTCGGACATCACTGACCTGAAACAGGTCTCTCCTCATCACAATCGCATCACAATCGCATCATGCATTTCATAATCGCTATCCTTATATGTTTACGTGCAATCTTTCAAGGTTTGTTCAGTACCGTGTCAGTAGCGTGGATCAATGTGTGTGTGTTATACGGGAGTCGAGGGTGCTCGTTCAACGTGTGACCCGAAAGTCAGCCACGTAAAAAAGCGAGCAGTCGAGCCTGTTGGAATCACACTTGGTCCGTCAATCTCTGTCTCTGCCCCTCAACTCGCGTGCGTGTGTGCGTGTATGTGTGAGCGCGTGCGCCCGAGTGAGTTGTTTTGCGTTACCTCGCGAGCACACACAGACAATCGTGTACGGTCCGAGTGACGAATAGTGTTGACCGGCGAAAGAAAGGTACCGAGTCACAATAGAGGTTAGGCGTCTTGTTTTTCCAATTACATGGGAACCCTCCCAGGTTCCGCGCTCTCTAGTTGATTAAGGGATATAGGTTCACATCAGCAAACAGCCCTTTTCTCTCTCTGTTTATCTCTCTCTCCAATGATACTTTCAATATCTGATCAGTCAGATTGCCAATATACTGAGCTGCGTTCTATGGAGATGTAGGCTTGATGCCCTCGGAGCACATTAATACACAGATGCAACTAATCAAACGGCAACTTTTGGTGGCCCGGTGGTAACATCACCAATTTATCACTCCGGGAATGTACGTTCGAATCCCACTACCACCGCCTAACTTTCCCCATTGTGTGTTGTATTGCGCCCTTTAATTGGCCGCTTCCCCCTTCCTGAGTATTGTATCTTTGTATATTCAGTGAAAGGAAGTGAAGAGAAAAAAGAAAAACCGTTGAACGAATTGAAAAACCCGTGGTGATTCACTCAGATGAGATACCGTCAGCCTGTTCTTCTTTCGATCAAGCCTCGGGTTATCTACCATCTTTAGGGTACAACCAATGAGATAGATCCTGTTCACGCACAACGATGAGAATGAGATGTTCTGTAAATCAATGAAATAATAATAGTTGCTTAGGTAATAAAATCGGTAAAATGTCACTCGTCTCCCTTTCAAGTTGATCAAAACACGAATTTCCTTCGAAAACATGGGGCATGAGTAGTAACATTCAGTGACTGAAATCCGGCAGTACTAAGAAGATAAGATAGTGTGTACATCACCTGGATAAATAGTATCGAATTTATTCCCCGAAGCAATCTCGCATTGCTGGAAGGCTACTCGGATAAGAATCATGGGCGGCTCTTCGAAGTATCGACCGATTGCTTGTACCTCAATCCTGTTGAAAGCTTTTGAAGGAGTGTTATTGAACTGGATGATTACCCTCCCTTCAGTTTGATTATAAATATTCTCTTTCCACTGCTAACTACTTGGCTTATGTTGTTCATTCTGTGACTTCAGTTTGAAATAGGGGTACTGGAACTGTTCGTCTCATTTTCCTTGATTATGCCAACGCCTTTGGTTCGCTTGATCGGCACAGTCTCATTCAACGTCTTGCAGTCTGTGGCTTACGATCCGACGTGTTAAACGTTCTTGTAAACTACTTCCCTCTGGGACGCAATTTATCCCATGCAGGAGTACAGCTTTGGGTGTCATTTTGTCTCCATCTGTTTTCCATGTACACACGCCGTTCACCTGTCACTACCAACTTTATTTCCGGTAAGTATGCCAATAGTGTGGTGATAGGGTGCCCCTCGAATGATGGTGTAGCTTTCCCTCAACTTCAAGGCAATCTGAACAATGTTTTTGATTGGTCTCTGCCCCGATCGCTTACGCCTAATGTTTCTAAATGTGTTGATGTTCCCAAAACCTTCGATCTGGTGCCTGTTATCGAACCGCTTTCAATGATTTATGTGAGTAATAGAGGGGTTGATTCAATTTCAAGGAAAATTCTTCGTGTGCAAAGCTAGGAAGCAGTGGATTGCTGTTTCGACCTGATTGGGTCTCATCCGTGCAGGGTGAATCCATCGACCCAACTGAAGTAGCATGCTTACGATCTGCCTTTGAGGTCCCCGGTTCTATTCCCAGTTGAGCTGATGGATTTGCGCACTGTTGATGGGACACAACCAGGTAGAACCAGCTGTACAGCGCTTCCTAGCTTTTCATTTCACTCTTCGTTTGTTACGTACACGATGAATTCATCGTTGAAATTTAATAATTTACCTTCCCTCGTCGTTAACATTCACAGCATTTCCAAGCGGACTCTGTTAAATAGGTCGGATTCGCTCTATCCCATAATCTCTCTAGAGCTAGGCATATAGAGAATGTTTGCAATAGAGTTGGCAAACTTTATTGTTTATGCCTTTAGGTTTTGGAAGCTTGCTGTTCGTCCGAATGTGAATTTTTACTTTGTGGGCTCATATATTCACCCTCATTGGCTGTTCTCCTATATTCGTCTCGGCCTGAAATAAAAAGATTTCCTATTCATTTCCAGATCCACAAAACTCCTTCCTGGATGAAGTGACATAGTCAAACAGGTGCTGGTTGATGTTATCGTATACAAACATTAGCTGAGAGAATCTTGAACTGTGAAGATCACTGCTTGCACAACGAACTTCCTAAATCTATGTCACACCCGCAACTCCTTTCCCGTTATATGCTTCTGGGTGGACTCACCAAAACAAATACGGGAAAACAGCATCCCACTTTCTCTCTCTCTCTTAGCCGCTTTTCAGTGAACTGGAGCACCAATTATTGCATGTCTGGTGGAACATCTCATAAGATATTCTTTTTAATTATTACCGTGGTCTTTTTGCTCGCAGAGCACTGTCGTTTTCATCTTCTCCCCTCCTCCGCCTTCATTTTAACTTGACTTTAAATAAATTACAAATCGGAATTGCTCGGTTATATAGCAAATGAAGCGTTAGCTGCGAAGCTAGGAAGCATTGGACTGCAGTTGTTTCAACCTAGTTGGGTCTCATCTGTGGAGTGAGCTAATCCATCGACCCAACTGGGGATCGCGAACCCGGAACCTCACAAGCAGAAGGCAAGCATGCTACCTCGTCGGCCACCGAACAACTGATCAGATCGTTATTCATTTTAAAATTTTAAATAAATATTCGACTGTGGTCAAGTGGTCAAGGTTGCCACCGCATCAATACTATCGTTCCAATTCCACTACTGTCACCCAGCTTTTCGCTGAGCACATGTATGTTCTATAGCGGCAACTGAAGGGCTGCAGTCGGCCCCATCCCAGCCCGTCGCTTACTGAAATGCAAGAAGACGAGTGGTATATGGATAGGAACAAACACACGGGACAGGGTTACACGATAATTCGAATTGGGTTTTGTGTACAGTTCGGAAACCGTGTTTTGCTCTTCAAGCATTGAAAGATCTGTAACACAGAACTGTGCTAGACCAGCTTACAACGGGGTGGACTTGGGTGAAGGCGTCGCACTGAATACTGGTTTTGGTTTTCTTTTTGCACGGTGACATCTACACTCTTTGTTCAAATTATCATAGCGCCCATACGAACGTTCAACAAATTCACCTTAGATATAAGTACCACTTTGAGGAAAATGAAAAAATATCAATTTCATTCACGGGCAGGCCCCGCGCAGATATGTATTCCCATTACCTAGGAGCATAATGAAACTTTCTGATCAGATTTCCCCTAGCACATCTCTCTCGGGCTGCGTACGCATGCTGTCACGTGAGGTACTTCACAGGTATTCGGAGTCAGTCAATCAGTCAATGGGATATTTGTGGTGTTCTCCAACGGATAAAGACTGGAACCCAATCAGATTGACGGGAAACACAGAAAAGGGAACAGTTTTGATTTCAAAAAAGGATACTTTACGTTATTAGGAATCCAAGGATTCTGCAACAAATAGAGGTAATGGAGTCATTATAAATAGAGCAAATTTTTCAATTTGCTAAATGTAATGAGTACAGCACACGTGTTGATCGAACTCTCGGGCAATATTACTCTCATTTTGGTAATACATTTCGGTATACAATATGAAACTTGTATATTGATTGCTATGGGTGAACAGTATGAATTCCGAACTTCATCTTCAACTGCAATTTTCTTAGTTCTGTTCTCTTACCTAGATGCGATGGAAATGTTTGTGAAGTCCCAGTCCGAAAAATAGCGGTTCGAGTCCGGACAGGGACGCAAAACCTATGTATTCTTAACGAGTCCCAAATAGGACGAAACAGCTGTCCAGTGCTCTTTGTCGTCTGTCACAAACATTTCTATCGCACTTGAATGCATTCAAACAGTGGGGAATCAACGATCTCCCAAGGAGTGAAACCCACACCGTACATCATTTACAGTGCCTGGTACCTGTAAAAAATCGAATGGGCTAATCTAAATATTCATCATCTAAACTGTTCTATCACTGTTTGAATTCGTGTGACCTTGAGTGGCACGGGATAAGATTTGTGCTTATTCGAAAATTATAGCTAAGAAACTGAAAAATAGGTTTATGCAAAGCATCATAGAATTTTTTTCTTAATCAAACCTGATTACCGTTCCACAAAAGGGTATTTATTGTGGTCAATACACACAACCAAAATAGCTTATCTTCTTTCATTCGGTGTATATGTTCATGGTATAGGACTAATAAAAGCAAAAACAAGTTTGCCTTAGCACAAGCATGCTGCGTCTAATGTGGCACAGTATTATATTCTCAATTCTGTAAGTGGGGTTCGAAATATTAAGCGTTGGGAGGAACAAATGTGATAAAAGTGTCAGGGTGCTGTTGCACGAGATTGATCAATACCTATATTGCGCGAGCAATTTTCCGAATGTGTCACGGACCGCCCAAGGGTATCTGAGGAAACACAAATGAGAAGACCGGCTAGCCTGTAAGGCGCTCGAAGCAAGTTGACGGATCTGAAGTCTTTCAAAAAAAATGCAAACACTTAGGCAAGGACAAACATGAACAGACTGTTCAAAGATCATTTTATTAGGTTCATTATTATGTGGTCATCACATCACAAACCCCGATAAACGTTGTAATAGGTTACTCATTTCAAACTAATTTCATGGGTAAGAATAGATAGATCGCTTATAATGTACCACATGAATATCCACACAGCCGGTATGTAAGTAAGGAATTATGTATTCGTGAGTGTGACGAAGTAAGTGGACCGTGCCATTCATGTATCACTCACATGGGCCCGTTACCTCGTTACCCTCCCAACCCGTGAGTTATAAAAAGACACCTTTGAATTCTCATGAAACTGAGACAAACAACGGAAACCCCCAATGATTGGTTACGAAGCCCGAAGGTGTTCTAGGATACAGGAGCTCTGCAAGCCTAGGGATAACAATAGCGGTCGGCTGTAATCATGGCCCTCCACTTGAAACCGAAAAAATCATTAGCATCCCTCTTGAGAACCGCCCAGTAGGCGTCAGTACATGTGTCACTTGAACTTCACTCATTACACTGAAGCGTTTTCTAAGCTATCCTTAGCCTAGACTATTTTCTGTTTTCTGTTCGCAT
>UZAN01039840.1:69996-80087 GCA_900618425.1 Echinostoma caproni | reverse complement strand
GACGGAAAATATGAGAGAGAGACGATATAGAGGTGTTACATCAGTGAACGACATGGCCCATATTTTCTGAATACGAAATAGGAAAATTAGTTGATCTCGCCATAGGCGGTGTCTGTATATAATAAAACTCCATTTGATCATAAAGAAAATATTTTAGTGCATCACAATCGGCGAGTACTGTATATTATTTGAATTCAGTCGACTCTGGGGAGAAAAGAACCACTCCTTGACCGCCGGATGTGCCGGTTGAGCGATTAATGGAAAAGATAAAAACCAGGATTGAATAGGTGGCTTATTGACTCAGCTGACAGATCAAAAGCAGTACAGCACCTTGGTCGAACTTATCCCCAGTTAAAATAATAAACGTAAATATCAATCTTTCTAAGCTAACCGGAGAGCTTCCAAAATGTTTTGTGTTAAGAAAGCAATCTTATATGCTACCCGAATTATTGTTAAGGAAACAGCGAACTTGGAAACTAAACTATGCGCGAATTGCACTACCCGAGTAGTGAACTCGATGCCCCCCCGCCCGCTATAACACTTCCTACTGACCTGCTCAAACATCTCTATGAGATATCGAGTGTCATCCAGATATAAAAATAGTTCTGAATAAAAATTAACACATTATGGACACAGTTGATATTGCACATCAATTTCAGTTATGTTATGAAAAACAATTAAATGTGGAAGAAACAGAGTTGAAAATGATTACACAATAGGAAATTGATACAATCACAAGTGAATGAGAACAAACATGGAAAGGTAACAGGGTGGAAAACTGGTCAGTCAAGTGGATTAAAAAGAGTTACATAACATCGAAATGAGAAGAGTGAAGAGTCGATGATGAGGTAGGTGAACACTTGAGATGGAAGGAAGGAAAGCTGAGAAAAATATACCCAACAATTACCATCACAATAGTAAATGCATCACAAAGACCATTTGCACACTTAGGTAACGATTTAAAAGACTAACTAAAACATCCTCGGGTTTCGAATTTTGCGGGTAACACAGAGACCTTTGAGTCTGTCGACACAGTGTCCGGTATCTGGCAAATGTAGTGCCACAGCGCTTCATGGAAGTTTTCCTCCTCGAATTGACAATCTTTTCGGAACACAACTGAAGGCGGGGCTTTTGGAATTGTCCGTGTCATTTTTTGTTATCGTTGGAGCTTTGGTTTTTTCATTACACACGACCTCTGGATATACTTTCTTATCAATTGCGGTGACCTCAATGATAACCTACAACGCGCTCAGTTTAATTTTCGTACGGGTATCCGTGGAATATATCAACAAACCGTCCTTACGTGCTTTTTCTCGTTTTGTGAGAAATAAGGTCAAAGAGATCACCAAAAATTCACATGGCAAACGGAAAAAACCTCGCGCTGGCTGGAAAGTTGCACTTGAGCACCAAAACCTGAAGAGCATTGGTTTTCCGATCATTTTGTCGTCGAATGTCCGCTCAATTCTTTCTAAGCTATCGGACCTCGGTCTTCTGATTCACTACGGTGAATACCCTTAAAGTTGTGCTACTTTTCCAAGAATCTTGGTTACAAGAATCCGTTGAGGATGAATTGGTTCAGATCGAGGGCTTCCAATTATATCGTGCAGATGGACCTCCAGAAAGGAAAACTAAAGGTGGATGCGTCATCTCTCATGTGCGCCGGTCGTGGTGTAACTACATCACATGCATATTTACTCACTGCACACAAAAACATTTCATGTACTTCTGTAGAATGTAAACCACGCTTTCTCCCGCGTCACTCTTCGATTATCTTTTTAAACCTATACATCACTCCCTGTAATCCTGGTGATTTGTCTACATTTCTGGATGTATTCTATCCAATCACGTTGGAGAATTCTGTCACATCTGTATTCGTCATTGCTGAAGATTTCAACAGATCTGATGTGAGCTTTTAAACACGTATGTCTCTTCGGAACATTGTTACTTTTTCCACTCGAAATGATGCCTCCTTGGATCACTTTTTCGTTAACGAACCAGCTTTTTTCCGTGCCTTCAAACGTGCACCATTAGGTAATTCCGATCACTGTCTGATTAAAGTTTTACCTACAATATATGATAAATGCAAGCAACAAATCCTGATGAAGAATGATGCACATAAGATACGTTTACGACAAAATCATCTGACTTATTTGATGGAGTTAAAATCCATGGTTGGGGGTAAGGACTTACAAAAACTCTTCGATCCTGATATTTCAGTCTTCTGTGAGAACCTTACCAATTACCTCAACTATTGTTATGATGTGTGCTACCCTCAGGAAAGGATTCATCCACAGCGCAACCGATTTATCTCCGATAGACTGAAATGGGTACGAAGGCTGAAAGAAAGGGCGTATCGCTCGAGAGGTAAACTGACGGACAAATCTGTCAATTTTCACATTAGAAACGAGATAGCATATCTCAATCAATTGTATGCTGACACCGTGCTANCGCCGTCAGCTTTGGAACGGACTGAAGTTGCTCTGTGGTCGTTCAACTTTGCCTACTACAGTCTGATGTGATATCAATGAGCTCAACAAATCATTTGCTTCAGTGAACAAAGTTGTGCAAGCTTTACCGAGTCCAAACACAACGTCAACTGATTTCTACCTTCCTGTGTCTGTCACAATAGAGCAAGTTTTAAAGGACCTAAATACTGTCAATGGCAATAAATCCGCTGGCCCTGATGGGTTATCCCCAGTGGTCCTTAAAACATCTGCAAACCACCTCGCACAAACCGTTTCATTTATCTTTATTACATGTCTGTCAGAAGAAAGACTGGTTAACACATGGCGTGTTGTGCGCATCACTCCAGTACCTAAGGAAGAAAAGGGTAAGTTTCGGTCTATTGCCTCATCTTCAGTATTACTTAAGACTTTTGAGCGTATTATTATTAGGTACACATCCTCTAATCTTGATTTTCGTGATTTCAATCAGTTTGCTTATTGTAAGTGTCCCTCTACTTTAGATGCGGTTGCTTGTCTTCTACATTCTATCTTATCCACTATCGACCAAAAACACAAGATTGCTCAAATTTGTTTCTTGGACTACACAAAAGCGTTCAACTCTGTCGACAGAAACNATTGAGACCTTTATGGCAAAATAATCTTCCGCCACATCTTTTGAATTGAATTTTACCGACCGATACCATTTCACTTGTTTCAATGGTATTAGGTCTTCCACTATCACTGTAAACTAGGGTGTAATGCAGGGAGCAATTTTATCCCCTTTTCTGTTCTCCTTTTATATCCAAAATTTGCCAGTCACCCCAAATGTTTTCATTTTTAAATATGCCGATGATATAGTAGTTGGTGGTGCATCTCAAAACAACAACCCTTCAACTAGCCCCCTCAATTAGCCTTAAGTTCCATTTCTGAATGGTCAGATGGTGTTAACCTTTCGTTAAACCCCAAATAAATGCATTGAAGTTTTGTTTTCCATTGGCTGTAGGCCATCGGCTCTCTCTGGATCATCTGTTCCCAACATCTTGATCAATAACTTAAAAGTTGAAAGGTCAAATATCTTGGATGTTTCGTGACCTGACCTCAAATGGTCCCATCACGTAGAACAAACATTTCTTAAAATCAGAAAGTTGACCTTTTATATTTCACGCACTCGGCATCTGAGGGTGCCATTGTACATCACCTCCAAATTTGTTTACTCATGCATTTTATGCCATCGGACCTACTACTCTCCCGTTATCTTTCCCGGTCTACTGTCTAAGCATTTCATATTAAGTAAACGCTCTCTGAAAAGCATCTCTAGATATGGAGCTGTATCTTATGCGGAGTTGGTTGATTCCATTGTCAACCAACACCTGAATGCGTGTGATCGTCTGTGTAACTCCATCTTGTCCGATGCGTCACGTCCCTTACACACAGCTCTATCTAGCTCCATTTCAACTTCTGTAACCCGCAATAAATTTAAACCTTTGTATACTTGTACCACTGCTCTTCCCAACAGCGTTGTACCTCACCTGTCACGTATGTTAGTTTCTAGGAAGCGAATATCAAACGAACTTATACACAGTCTTATGTAAATTTCCATGTTGACATCTTCCCTATATTTTAACGCGTTCTCAGTGTCCGAAACATTATCATCTCAGTAACTATTTGTATGGAGTTGCGACTGGTCACCGTACAGTTGCATCTCATGCAATGCTCCTTTACGACCAGGCGTCTCAGACAGCCTCTGTTGAGGAAGCCCTACTCACTGCCTTCTCGCGGTGGTGGTGTTTTGCAACCAAAGTTAAAGGACGAAAAGCAAACCGACATCCGGGGCTATAACCGGGTTGGTGGACCACTGGTAGTTCACCTAGGAGAATTGGCTGAAAACCCTGATTCCAAACCAATCAAGAGGAGGCGTACCACACACACACTCCCGGTTATGATAGTGGTCACCGGCTCAATTGGGCATCGAGGTATATTGAGCACCTTGAACGTTTGATCCGGTCCAAAGGGCATATGATCCGATGAACTGGACACCCGCCCGCAATGTATTGCAGTTTTCACACACTGCCCCGCTGCCTTATGTGTAAGGCTTTGGCTAGCCAAAGGGTCCGGTTGTGGATTCCTCACGAAAATTCATCTGCATTGGCCTGAGCAACCTGGAAGTATTCCAACCACATGCAATGCATGGAATCTCATTCTTTTGCATAAAGGTTACTGTACCATGATGTTTATGGCACCGTCTGGATTCAGACGCGTGTAAAAATACAATATATAAATAAATAGATATATTTCGGTGAAATGATAGCCCGTGTTGAGATAAAACACAAAGCGCATAAAAATTAAAAGTTTTCAAGTAACTGACCGTCTGAGCCAGGCATGTCTTATGACTGGAAACTGCCATGGAGATGATAATGCTTGATGGGTTCAGCCCAGGCGACAAAAATTATTAGATAACTAGGCACATAGCAAGTGCTGCATGTCAATCGATTAGGACTGCGATGAACGCGTGCAGCGCAAGTTTTGGATTTTATCTAAACGAAACCGAACGTCCGTAATGGAAATGATAGAAACATTAATAATAGCTTTACATGCGATTACAATGTTTGTGATAATCGACAGAGAGCACTGGACAGCTGTTTCGTCCTGTTTGGGACTCGTCAGTAGTGCTTACATTTTTACCTTCACTGCTGACTAGTCTCCCGAAACAGGATGAAACAGCTGTCCAGTGCTCTTTGTCGGGTAACACAAATAGTTCCATTGCATGTAAATGCATGAACCTGGTGGGGAATTACCGATCTCCCAATAAGTGAAACCCACACCTCAGACGATCAAGAGCGCCTGGTGCCCCTGAACAACTGGGTGGGCTAATCAAAACTTGATACTCTATTAAACATAATGAAGCTCGACAAAAACGAATTTGGTTAATCGGAATTACTCACTCGAAACAGGTATCACTATAGTTTATCAGTATTGATCTGGTCACACTGCTGTAATGCATCAGCAATTCGACATTGAATGATGGACCCGGATCTGAACATGGAGAATTGAACAGTGGTGGCCCGGTGATAACATCATCCACAATTATCATCTCAGCATAGCCGTCTGAATTTGCTCATTGTGTGTGCTGTGTGGTAGCTCCTTTTGATTGGCCATCTCCTTCTTCCTGAAAAACGGTATCATTGTGTATTTGATAAAAAGGGAGCGAAAATGAATGAATGAATGAAAAGAGAAGAAAATCAAAAAGAAGTTTGGTTACGTGCACCATTCTGTGAAATTCTATTTAGTCGACTGAAATCTGATACATTGGACGATTTTTTCAACACACTGGAATAGAATATCAAATTTAGTTTTACGAGATGTATGCTATGAAATCTGTGAACTACTTGTGATCCGTTTGACCTTATCAGTTATTGCTTTCTGTCATGTGATCAGAACTTGATAATTTATGTTGGATTGTTTCGTCCAGACACATGATTGATTCTCCCTAAACATGTGTGTTTCTCAATCATTTCACATCTAATGATCACCAATTCACCCAGTCAATATGCTTCCGAAATCCACAATCTCATTCTCAAATGCAATCTCAAATGAAATCCGGCAGTGAAAGCATGTGAACACCGTTCAGAGGTGACGACACAGGGATTGGATAGAAAAGTAACCGATCTGAGTGATATCGAGAAACGCTATCGGATGCGAAAGATCAATGTTTTTGTCATAATGATAGATCTAACCCAATAGTGAATTCGGAAAATACAGTGATAAAAACTAGTTTTAATCGAACAGTAAATCAGTTCGAAAGTCACAGGTTTATAATGGGAATAATGTTTCATCTGGTCTCAGTTTGAAAAATTCACTCCTTGACGCACAGACGACATGGGGTGGGAGAGAGTTCCAGATCGAACACACTCTGACTGCGAATGACTGACGCCGGCATTCCAATCGGCATTTTAAAACCACTAGTTTGAACGGATATCCTCTAAGATGAACGTTGGGTGATAATTGCAGATGTGGTCCACACGGATGGCTTGGGTTTTGCATTATTTGGTATATCATAATCATATCTTCTCTGATGCGCCGGTAGTGATTGGAATATAACCCCAGCGACTTCAATCGCTCTGCGTATGAATAACGAATCAACCCCCTAACCATTTTGTTTGCCATCCTTTGTGGACGCTCCAGAATTTTGCAATCACGTGGTAGTCATGCCTGGATGGCATACTGTGTGAGTGGGCGAATGTGTGCTGATGGCAGACGGTGGAAAAGCGCTGACTCAAACCGACCAAAGACCGCTTAGGTAAACCGACATTCTTTACAGCTGCGTTCGACACCTTGGTGTAGTTGAGAAATCAGTTTCAGTGTTTTGAATGATGATGCTCAGGTCCTTCTCACTTGAGGCGTGTGGCTGTTGTTTATTTCCGAGGAATTTCGACAATCGCCTCTTGCGTCATAGAGATAGAACCTTACACTTTGGCACATTGAATTATATATCGTTTAAAAGAGATCAAAGATACGCTGCTTTCAGCATCTCCTGGAGTGCCAGCAAGGCCGCGTCTTTGTATTCTAAATTTTTGCGCTATCTGCAAACAGTAATGAATTTGGCCCCAGAGGCTTCGGTAGTTCCTTTATGAATGTTAGGAAAAATAGCAGATCATGATCCTTGTGAAACCCCACGGGTAGGACTGGAAAGCCAATCAGAAACACGAACCAATACGGTCCGATGTCGAAGAACCGCTTCGATTCAATCAAGCATGTGGCCCCGAATGTCGTGGTTATAGAGTTTCCGCAGTAGAATCTCGTGGTTCACCCGTTCAAATGCGGTTTAACCATTCTGGGAAAATACCACTTTCTTCTGCACTGCATCTGAGAATATTGTCAAATGTGTTTCTCAGTGATAAAAGTATATAGAATAATCGCTTTTATATCGCTGAACAATATACATCAGATTACGTCAGATTACGACAGGGACGAATCAACACCCTTTTACCGCTGCCAGAGCAGTGACAGTGTGTGACGGACAGTTCTTTTTGCACACAGAAACACACACGGGCCAGGTTTCCATTTCCTGATTGCAATCGACTCCGCAACAAAGAACTGACAGTCACACTGTCACAATCTTGGCAGTGGTAAAAGTGTGATGATTAGTCCCTGTCGTCTTCTTGTGTAACCTAATATAAACTGTTCGACGATATTGACTGTAGTTTTCTGTTGTATTGTACCAGTTGAGATTCAGCGAAATCTGCCCTGGGCATAAATCGTGCAACCAGGCTTTGTTGTGCTGTCTCTTTAAATTTTATTGGGAAATCAATGTTTTAGCCGTATTTCGTTCAAAAGAAGCGGTGAAAATTGAGGGAACCTAAACCTCACTGGTGCTTCATGTCAACACTCTCTACCCGAGCATTGCGATCGAGTTATTCATTCGTTTTGCCAACCGGCGTTTTTTAGTCAACTGATCCAGATCAATAACTGGAGAGTGCGTTCATCCTAATCCGAAGCTCACTGGATTCACGGTCATCCGGTCAGACCCCAAATCTACCGAAATGATCAGCCTCGGCTTTTGAAACTCACTAAAAAACATTTTTTGTTTGGTGATCAATTGATATCAGTTTATTCCGACTGGACGAGCGTTGCGATAACCCTAGTCCACTACGTAATGTTTGATGACTAAAGCACACCAATCCTTTAATGGAGTTCCCATTCGAATGGGATTGGCGGATTCACATAAAGCGACAGCAGATCCATTGGATATTACGGCAGATTCGACTGAAATTACAACTGTTTCACTACAAACTGAATATACAACGTAGATAGAGACGAGACATGGACAGTGAGTCGTTGTAAATTAGCTGTTCAAAAATTACGCCCTTGATGGATTAAAAGTGTAAACAAACTTTGGATAATGTAATAAATAGATTCGTATGAGCCAACTCGGATCACTAATTGCCCCGCGGTAGACCGCCCACCGCTAATCCGTGTAGTCAGCTTGCAGACCACCAACACAGCTCCTCACATTTATTGCGAGTGCAGCTGTAGCTGCCGCGGCCGTGGCCGTGGCGGTGGCTGCTGCCTCTTCTCCTGTCGCTGCTGCTTCAGCGCCTAAAACTTGTGGATCGGATCCGGATTCAACATTCACACACACACACACACACAGAGAGGCTTAAGCGCATCCACAATGTGCATATATGGCCATGAGTTATCTGTGCGCCATACATGATGCTGGAGCAGTTCGATCGCCGTGTTGTTCGAGGCTGGGAGGGGTTTTGTGTGCGAAATAGATCTGAACAACTTCGTTTATCATCTATCCCCCAATCAACCGAACCACGTCATCAAACATACGGATAGTGAAGCTGTGTGTGTGTGTATGCGTGCGTGTGCGCGTATCAGTGCAGATATGCGTGCATATTAGTGTGTAACACTTACTACTAATACTGCCGTCGGGGGTTACCCGAAGGGCCACGCTCTCACCCGCGCCGAACGTTCGCAAGTGCAATAGTCATCCGTCAGCGTGGGTGAATGGGTGAATAGGTGGGCGTATGGATGAGCGATTAGTTACATGCGTGTGTGTGTGTGTAAACATGTTGACCGGAACAGCCAAACGGATCTTTTAAAGTTTTCAAACGAGTTGTAACAATGGAAACAGTGAAGCCGATCTCCAACCTCGATCCTGGCTGGTGTGGGCGTAAGTTAGCTCGGGGTACAGGATGACTGTACAACACTCTGTTTTGACATTATGTAAGTAATACACAATCAGAAATTCATGAGTGTGGACCACATTTCAAAGAATTCTTATGCTTGTAGAATGAAGATATTTTGTGAAGTGTTTTTTGTAGTTGGTACTGAATTCAACGATCGTTTACGCTTTTGAACACTTGGTGCCACACTAAAATGCAGTTGATCCAGGATTCGGGTAGAGTTGCTTGGAAACTTTGAAGCTATGGATGTTCTCCTAAACTAGGATTCATTGCCGACTTCTACCCAACACACTGCACAATGTACTTTCCGATGCACTTCGGTGCAACGGTATTTCACGAGAGACGGCAAAAAAAATCGCTTTTAAAATGATGCATATATTAGTGTACAAAGACTGCTTACAACGTGCACAAGCATATGGCAATGAACCCTGCTACGCGGTTCTCAAAAATATTCCAAATTATTGGTCCATATACTTGACCGCAACTCATCCGCGAGAGTTCTGCATGTCACCTGGCATGTCCGCAAGTCGTGGCTGGAGCAAGAGTAACATAAATGAAAGCTAGCTGTGCACTGACCGTATTCACGTTCACTGGGCGATTGGTCTTAGGTTAGCATTGGTAAAAACTGCGGCTGCAAGGGGTCTTCGTTTGATAAGCTTTCTGTGATCCCAATGGTCGGACGGTGATTCGGTGAGGCGGTGTGTGTNTCGAATTCATTCTATTCAACAAGGCTTCGCGGAGGAGGCGAATAAACAGCAAACTGGCTTTGTGATCCAATAATCCGAGCAAAGGATAGTCGTGGAAACGTTAAAGTCATAGTTCATTCACATACATCGATCGCAGTTTTCGGTTGATCTGGGATGGAATGCATTATCCATTTTTTTTTTGTTTAAAAACATGTGATCCAATACGTATATACGAGGAATGGAAGAAGTTACCTTTGGTTTAGTCCACC
>UZAN01039840.1:33846-49280 GCA_900618425.1 Echinostoma caproni | reverse complement strand
CCCCCCCCCCCCAGGGGGAGTTCTGATTCGGGAACAAACCACTGCGTAACTGTCTGGATTGGAGAATCAAACATTGCATATGTATTTCCTATTGAACTTCAAAGGTTATTTAAACGTGTTATTTGGCCCCTGGAGCATTCCACTTTGGTTTTATTCTCCCTCTCACAAAAGGTGTAACGGCATGAATACGAATTATGGAAAACAACTGTTCGCCTGAGATTCTGCCCCAAATATGAGCATGTGCGATGTAGTACGAAATTTGCATGCCAATTACTCTTCACTCAGAGAGAGCGAAATTTGTTCCGACTCACAAGCGGGAACTGTGTAAACCAAATCACACCATAAGACTGTAAAAGGCCCAAAGGCATGAGGTACCGAACCGTTCTCCCCCAGAAGATCAGTTTGAAACTGAATGATCAAGATATGTAACCAGTTAACTCTATGAATTTAAATCTTTCCACCTCAGTCTTTTGTAAACTATGAGTTTTTTGCCAGTCTATTGGAAAACTTCGAGAGTACCTGAAGCAGTACATCTATATAAATATAAATTAATCAACTCAGAAATACAATTCATTATGAACTAACGACTAGAATTACAGGGCTAAAATTTAGCAAGGTTAGTTATTCGTTGTGCAGGCTTACAAAAATTATCTACGCGATAGCGTGTGAGCGCTTACCAATTCAATCAGATCACTGAAATTAAAGTGAGTAGTATGCTTGCAACTCATCAACTCATCATCTATACGTTAGTCCTCAGCATGGTCCATTGTGTATGCGTCCAAAAAAATAGGATATAGCCCTAGAAAGCTTCTCATTTCTTCTTCTTCTCCGAGGTTCGTTTTTTATATGCCATGCAATTCGTCACATAAAAGTGACGTTTTGAGTTAATTTCAAACTACACACACACAGGTACGTATATATTACATCATCAAGCATTCATACCCTTGAACGAGGAGTAATTGATAACAAACAAACTCGGGTTGAACGGTCAATCAGATTTCGTTTTGTCTTGGAGAAACCCTGCCCGGTTTGCTCTTCAATGGGTACATATTTTTGTGGTAAACTTTCTTTGAAATCAGGGCTCAATTCTCATTATGGCACATTATTTCGAGGATCTGAATAGTATAGTATTTGTAACATATACCACGTGTTTTGCAAACCGGGGTTAGTTGTGGAACTGATAGGGGACAGGATCGGGGCAAACAGAAGGATTGCACCACACTTGTGAAAGAGGGGAGCGGGGTAGCCTTCCTCAGCTCTCGTGGAGCGGTCACTTCAAAGTTGTTTCTCTGGGCACAGATCATCAAAACTACTGGGTCTTGCTACAATGCTTGCTGACACTGCAGCTCAATGACAAAAGAAAATGTATATTGACGCGTATATAGAGGTGGGGAAAAAACACAGCTTTACTCCCGTTTAGAGCATTATTGATTCCTTATATTCATGCTCTTTTAATCGTCCGACGCGGCTCAATTTGAATGGATCGGGGGAGAAAAATCAATAATTATGCTGAACCACTTTATCGGTGTTGTGATTAGACCACCTTCATGTATTTAATTCTGATGATTTCTTAGGTGCAATCGCTGATTCTTATACTGTTTCATTTTTCAGAGAACCACGTAAAATGTTCATGCAATTAATTTGCAAGGTATTGGGTTCAAAATCAGTTAGCTTACCTAATCAATACTCTGGACAATGTTTACGAGATCATCCGTATTTGTAGTCACTTAAAATACCGTGCTAATAACCGGCGGTTAAGATAAGGTAGAATGTTTACCCGGAAAGAAATTTTTCCTTATTGCAAGTTCCATTAAAAGTAAACACATGCATAGGGCGCCAAAATTGGAAAACAAACAATAGCCTGGTTGCATCTAACAGACAAAAAGAGCTGCCAAATTCTGAGATCTTTTCAAATTACCACGCCATGGCAGACAAGGAAAATAGGCTTTCCAGTTTCAAAATAATGTGAACGGAAAAATAGTTATGTGAGAAACAGGGTTGACATACACCGGTGAAAAGAAAATGCCAAAGGGACGAACCAAAGCAAGTTGGACTACTCAGACGTGTTTTCGGAGGGTTGGAAAGAGCACTGCTCCCACGCTTGCTATCAGCGTTCGTCCGGCCACTCACGGAGTACGCTGTTCAAGTATGGAACCAATGGTTGAACCACCACAAGAAGGCTCTAGAACGTCCGCAAAGGCTGGAAACCAAAATGGGTAAAAGGTCTGTATAACAAGACATACTCCGAAAGACTGCAAATATTGGGACTCTACTCGTCCCAATAACACCGACTTCGAGGGGACCTAATCTTGACATATCACATACTGCATCAACCCAACCACCGTTGCCGTTCTATGCTGACTTTATCTCATAATGATCACCTCTAGGACCCTCCACTAAAGTTGAAGACCCAGAGCAGCCACGTTGATTGCCGGCATCACTCGTTTGCAGTCAGAGTGTGCGGCGTATGGAATTCTCTTCTATCCCATGTAGTGTTTGCTCCAGCAGTTGAACTATTTAAATCGCAACTTGATAAAGCATTAGAATACTTAAATTTTCGACATCCGTGAGTGATCATGCCTATTATTTTCATTTTCTATTTGTGAAGTTATCCAGAAGATTCTGAAAAATCCTGTGGGGCATGATAAGCTTTAGCTTTGTTGAATCGCCCATAATAAAACTTTGACTTTGACTTTGACTCACAAGGGCGAGTGGTTGTGTTTTAGGAACCCGTTTCGATCTATTCCTGCTAAGATCGCGGTTCCGAAGTGTGACGCATGCAGAAAACACGCTGTTGTGCTACTGCACAATATCACTGGAGATTTTCATGGTCAGTCACGAGAGGCAGCGAAACCCCGTGTGCGGAACCCCGTCGAAATTGTGTGAAAACCGTTTCGTGTTCTGTGCAAACAAGCAAAAACGAAATACATTTCGAACAACAGACAACCCAGCCGCAAGGCACTTATCACGAGTCTGTGGTGTCCCCCACAGCGTACCTACCGTGTGGCTTAGTGTCACACAGTGATCTTTCTCATTCTGACCAGGACAGGACATCTGTGTCTTGATGCCATGACACGCCCTAAAGCAGATTATTTTGAACCAGTTAGGGGTCACGAACGTGACCTGGTCTGTTGTCCGTGGTGTCATGATGCAACCGAACAGTGAGGACATCAAGGAGCCGAAATGTGAGTGCGCGTTTGCTCTTGTTGTTGTTGTTTACAGTCATGGAATGTGAATTGCGCTTATATCACAATATCATTAGGCTTTGATTTACGTTTTGTATCGTAAACGCCGGATTTGAATGATACGCTTTGTCTTTTTTAGCCACAACAGTTTGCAGTTTCTTCGTTCTATTTTACCGATTGAAAGTGTCATCTTCCAATCGTAATAAATTTCAATACAGAACCCAGATATGAGGTTTCCACAATGTAGTCAGCTTGAGTTCGCTACAGTATTTCCACAGTGAAAACGTACTGCAAATATAGTTTAGGTTAATATAGTTAGTCAGAAATTGAAGAATCTTAGATTGAGAAGGATTGCGATTGATATGAATCGCCAAACAAGTTTTTGACCAAGGTGAAGCCAGAATCATAAGCCATTCATACTGCTCACTCATTTGAGGATCGTTATTTCAACGAAGCCTGTTATCATTTGTCTTGTAGACGGTAGATACTAAACGCGTCTTGCATCGAGACTTGGCGCTTCGATTCAACCAGATGTGATATGATGGATGTACTCCACGTCATCCGGTGACGTCCAACTGCCAACGTCTCCATTCAGTCGTTTCTGAAACCGGAACTCGATGATGTAGTTGTGCGTGTATGTTTCCGTCCTAAATTTGTCGATGGCTCAGGATCCACACCTGAAATCAGAGATCCATTCAGATTTGGCGTGGGAGACAGCAAGAGAATGTCAGCAACTGAGAGGTCGTGAAAAGAACGATAGATTTTAGATGCATCTCAAATGAGCCTCACGACCGATTTTCAGATCTTGGTAACTAGTCAACTAATATTTTCACCTTCTAATTGAGGTTAAAAGACCCCTTTCGTTTTACCTATGACCTATTATCTTCGCTCGTTTTGGACAAACTTCTGAGAGTTTTGAAACGAACTTTTGCAACCATTCTTTAACCCGGAATATTTTCCACCTAAATCTGTCACACTCGGCAGACTAACGCTCGACACGGACTAAACTTGTGTTCGATTGGATCCAATCTAGTAAATTATAGATATTATCCGGACCGTGTATTCTTTCGGTATACAGACATTCTGATTGGTTCAGTCATTCGACGTGGAACGTCCACATCCGAGAAAGGTGATATGGTTCTTTTTTATTGCAATGTGACACTCTCATGTCACGTTTGGGGGAAGACTACTCAAGTATCCAAAATAGTCACGCTCTTTCTGTCTTTCTGTCTTCTTTTGTGTCAAAAGTCACAAACATAGGTGATCAACGTGATCGCGCCTTATTCTCAGTCTAACTAATTTTTACGGTAGTTCTTGATCGATGTGGTCAACAAATATAACCGAAACACTAGGCCTCAGTGGACTGCCTAAGGTAACTTCATCGATTAGTTTATGGCCCTGATTTAGCTAGGAATGAAAACTTCACATGGCTGGTACACAAAGGGAACAGCCGTTACACGATTTCTACTGGTGGTTTAACGTGACTGTTCTTTACTTTCATAGTCTGAGGAAATACTTTGATTGTGAAGTAAATGGACATCATCCATTGTGATCATTTGTCTTTTCAAATTGTTTATGTTCGTTAATAATAGCTGAAAACAAAACTGTCTTTCACATTCCATTGCAAAATGGAATCTCTCGCTGGCTGTCAATTCTCTTCCAACCCCGTTTACTATAGTATCTGTTGTGGTGAGCTGCACATAGACACAGCCGGTTTCAGTGTCATGTCCTGTTTGAGTAACCCAAGTGTTTCGCTGTCAGATCCTGTATTAGTCCTGCTTGCGCCGGATTATTTTGATCGTGATGAGTTTTCTTTTCAACCCATTGGCTGTGTTTTGATCTGTTAAGAAGTTGCTGGCCTCATTCGGGACTGATAGCATCACTTTTTACGACATTCTTTGTTCATAACATAGACAACGGCCCATCTATCTGCCATTCGCTTCTAGTTCCTTCGATACATCCAAATGGGCTTCTGTGAGAGTAGTATATGCGTGGTGTCGTATCGATGCTGTTCGGCATTGATTTTCCACGTCCACTAATTTTGCTCTGAACCAACCAACGGTATCCTCTTTTGTCAGCTACAGGTTTGGGAAATTCCCAAAAGAGGTTTTCATTTCGTGGAGGAGGAAAACAGTGGTAGCAGTTGAGACCAAATGATAATGCTTCAAATTGTAGACAGCGACGTTGGCACAGAGATTGATTCAACACAACTTTGCTCAGATCATTGATGGAAAGGATAAAACGAATAGTTTGTGATTTGGTAAATTTTGCAGGACAATAGTCCACACAGAAGAGCTTGACGATTATGACTATAGGCGCGAAAAGTGATAGTAAAAGGAAGAACATGTGAAGTGATTGTTCG
Source organism: Echinostoma caproni (assembly GCA_900618425.1). Lineage (NCBI taxonomy): Eukaryota > Metazoa > Platyhelminthes > Trematoda > Plagiorchiida > Echinostomatidae > Echinostoma > Echinostoma caproni. Next base: position 43,733 of record UZAN01039840.1, on the reverse strand, counting down.
ATTATTGTTGTTATTGTTGTTGCTTTTTTGTTGTTCTTAGTCTTGTTGAGAGTTTATCGTTATACGAACGAAGTACTTAAGGATCAGTGTTCGCAGTTCCTGTATGTATCGGTGCGTGCTGAACTGTCAACATTCCCTTATATATATATATATATTTATATATATATTAAGTACTACGTGAATGATGGGACAAAATTTCCCTGGAAGCACACGACCGGTTCTTGCCGCTCGTCAGCCGTGCGTATCCGGTAATCTTTTGTCAAATTATTGATATACTTGTACCCAGGAAGAGTATTTGCGTCACAATAACCTTGTTTGTAATACCGGGTGACTTTTGGATAGATAGCTGTTTCAGAGTCAGTGAATTGAAGAATCAATGCTATGATTCGATGTTTTGTAGGTGGGTTAGACGCTACTAACAGCAAACACTTGACTTGATCGTCTTTACAAAATAGATAGATAGATAGATAGATAGATAGATAGATAAATAGATAGATAGATGTTTTCACGTCTTTGAATTCATTTCTATGCCATATATCACAGTGTCTCCTGCCAAAGACAATCTGAATCTTTGGGACCCCAGCCGGGGAGCTTGGAAACCCCAACGGAAGCCAGATCCGAGCACAATCTCTTTAGCCCTCTGTACCACGTCATAGCCTGTCCACCTTGTTGTTTCTTCCAGCCTGGACCGATGTCTGCAAACAGTGCACGGTGTGGCAGGCGTTGCTCAGGCATTCGGAGGACGTGTCCTAGCCACCTAAGACGATGCTGTGAAATCATTTTGCTCAGCGGAAGACTAGCGGATTCTAGCAACCTTCGTTTGACTTCATCGTTATTCACGCGATGCTCCCACCATACTCGGGGGTGTGGTAGAGACAACGGTTGTCGAAGACGAGTAGTCGTTGAACGTGATCTGCTCAGAGAGGCCAGGTTTCGCAGTCACAGAGCCACACGAAGCGTACCGTTGCGCAATACACACGCCCTTTCAGTGAAAGGGATAGGTCGCGCCGGCGCCAGAGATGCCAGATAAGCAAACGCTAATCTAGCCTTGATAACGCGTTGAGAGATCTCCTCGCTCACACCTCAACTTGTCATTATGCCACTCCCGAGGTAGACAAAGCTTTCGACTACTTCCAGGGTTTCATCACCCAACGAAAGTGCAGGAAAAGGTTCCTGCAAATCTTTTAACAACACTTTGCATTTTGAAGGTGCAAGCGACATACCACAGCGAGTAACCTCAATTGTCAAACAATTCAAAGACTCTCCAATCGTTGGTACGCTGTCACCCAGTAAGGCAATATCATCGGTATACTCTAAGTCTACGACTCTACTCTCAAGGCCAGCGTTCGTTCCGTTATGTAACGCGTTTTGTAGAAAATCATTTTTGGCAAATGTAAAGATAAATGGAGAGACAGGGCAACCCTGTCGCACCGCAATGGCGACAGAAAATGAGGGTGAGAGTTCACCGTAGACCCTGACCTTCCTTGAGATCTGGCGATAGAGTGCTTTCAGGAGTAAAACATACTTTTTGGGTACTCCGTATCTCCGCAAATAGTTCCACAGTGCAGGACGATTGATGGAGTCGAAAACCGGTCTGATGTCTAAAAACACGATAATGGTTTTCCGTCTGTATGCGTGGAGGTGTTCAAGTAGCTGACGGAGGGTGAAGATTTTATCTGTGCAGCCACGACGTGCAAAACCCCGGCCTGCTCCTCGCGGATTTGCTTCTCACGGAATGGGTATAACCTGCTTAATAAAAGGGACACCAGTAGCTTCGGCGCTATTAGAATCAGACTTATGCCCCTGCGATTGGAACAGGCGTTGAGACAGCCCTTCTTGTAGATGGGTGTGACAGTCAATTCTCCCCATGTGTGGGGTACACTTTCAGTTTCCCAGATCTTCGAGAACAATCTAACGAGTTCTATTACGAGAGCTTCTCGACCATCAGGGCAGGTGGCAGGCCGTCTGATCCACCCAACTGCTGATTTCATCTCCTTTGCACGTAGCGTCCACTAGGCCTCTTGGTTGTCCTCCAAACCCTTTGTGAGTTCACGCCTCAGAGAGAGGCGCTGAACAAGGCCAGAAATTCTAGCACGCGATTGGCAGAGGCTTGGATGACCAATGAGCTTGTTTTGTACATATTATTTAATCCACCTGATGTTTTTCTAATAAACGAACTGCTATTCCTGTGGCCTTTTCCTCGTATCTCGGTTACGTGGGATACTGTTGTTCTACAACCAGTGGGATCCAATGCTTACATGATGTTCGTGATCAGTGCATACTACGATTACCACAGACAGGGTGCGAGTGAGAAGACTGATGCGACTTCACCAAACAGTGACTCTCAAAACATGTGCCATGTGTGTGTGCACATTAAACCAGCATTCTCGAACCATTTTCCTAAGTGGAGGTATGGTAAAATCAGCAGTCCTGATTTGCGCACTCAAAAGGTATTTTTTTCCGCCAGTCATAGAAATACACCATCCATCACGAGTCCGTGAACAAACCGTGCCAAGACAAATGGATGAAAGCGCATTGACAGCTGGTTCGTGCACGAGGAACAAAATACGGAACTGAATGAATTTCTCAGATAGAAAGGGAGGTAGTGGTCCACTTGCTATTAGTTACACATTAATCTCCGTTCGTATTGTTCCCCGACTATGCAAATGAGCATTCTTGAGTAATTACGTCAAACAAATGTGAGCACGGAATGGCATCATATAGCTCCCAAAATTAAACTGGTTTGTTCCCCCACTAGTAATATACAGATGTAAAACACTAAAGTAAAACTAGTTGTTTCGGCCCTCAAATTCAACAGCCATGTTTTCACTGAGACTACAGACCAGATTACCGGGATCGAATTGCATTTTGATACAGTGGTCAATTGGAAATTTTGTTTGATTTATTGCAAAACGAATGGACCGTATCGCAATCATTACTACCGGATTTATGTCCAGAAAGATTTTGGTGCATCTCAATAGGTAGCATACTGTAGAAAACGGAATTTTGAAATACGGCTTTAGCATAACAAAAACGTCAAATAAAATACAAACAAACCTAAAAGGTGTAGTGTTAAAAGGAGGACCATATCGCTTGTGTAGAGAGGGACAAGCTAACATAAAATTCTTTTTTTAACACAGGTAAGCTCCTTTCATCGGCTGACAGCATGTACTCCTGCAAACCCTAGCAATCCCACGAGCTGTGACTTGTAGACGTTCGAAAACCCTGTGAATCGATCGATCTGATGTTACATCAAAAGGCGTCGAGCTATAGCTGATGACGGGGTTTTTCAGTTTTGACCATCCTTAGAATGCTACAGATGTGATCTCGATCTCTTACATCATCTGACTTTGGATCCAATTTGGAATATGTTCAACAACCCGGTAAAGTAATCATCGCCCTGCTCTGCCCACCTAGGTCGTTTCGCACCCACATTGGAATTGGCAGATTGAACTATAGAGTTGACGTACAGAGGCAGACATTGTTTCGCCGGGGGTGAGGGTATTCCAGATGTCTGATAGATGAGTTGGGGATCAAATGCATAGTAGGTTTGAGCATTTACGATCTCAGTCATTATTTGGACAGACGGCTTAAGTCATCGCTTTAGATTGGAAGGCACAACTTGATGCGTAATTTTCGGGCTGAAGCAACAATTTTTAGCAATCCTCTAAAAGGTTTTAAAATTCTTGCTCCATTTTGTCTTCCGTGCCGATCCGCCATGTCAAATATGTCAAATAACGTCTGGGCTCTCAGCGTCTGAACATTGTCTTGTCCCGGTCTTCTTTCGATATACCGGACGGAGTAATTGTTTAGTTTTCTATTCTATTGTTAGCTGATATCAAGGAAAATTAGTTTTTCAGGCTTCAGATTCCATTGTGAACCGGATATGTGGATGTAGTTTATGCAGTTCATCCGAAATTATCAAATCAATCGTCGAAGTATCTTCTGAATGAGATGACAGGCATCAGAATATTATTCATCTTTTGTTCGAGATGTGCGATAAACAAAAATATGCCTGAACACAGGAAAGCCCTAGGTAAAAGTTGCTGTTTTACATTATACCACATGATCTCGGCAGTGCCCGCTTCTGCCCCATTGATAGCCGATAAACCGGCTCCCGTAAGCGACCAAACACATTCATTCAAGTCGATCATATATGGGGTCCATATTGTTTCACAATCAGAGTTCGAAATTCTATTTGTGTTCCTTGTGGTAAGACATTTCAATGTTTCTCTTCCTCTTGACTGAGCGAGATCTCAATAACTTTCGTGATGTCATAGTTATTTACCTTCCACTCCCCTCTCTCTCAGTCCAGTATTAGATAAAGATTTATTAGTGTCAGCTGCGATTCGCTCGCGCCTGTTTCATCGAGCGGGAGGGGGGTTGAGTACCTAGTTCCTTGGACACACTATAACCCCATACTCCTCACCCAAGTGGCTTATGTGGAACGCACAAGTAGATAGCTGTAGATTTTATACTCTTTTTTAAACCACATTGAACAGATTCAGTCGATCGTGTAATGCCTTTCTGGCTGGCAGTGCTTCTAGCATCCCTTTTGAGTAATTCGGCACACTTTTGCTCCTTGGATCGTAAACCATGATCCACCAACCGATTTCCCTCTTTTTCTATGATAGTGCGCACCTTATCCAAGAAGTTAAGTTTACAACAAACTCACATATAAACGTTGAAAGTGAAAATTCTGTATGGTACACACTACACAATTTTTCTTATACTTGTTGTATATCACTTGCACTCAACTGGCATTTGAGTTGAACGGGCGTAACTCAACTTCTGCATGCAAGATGATCGGTAACAATGCAGTTTTTAGTTGTTTGTATCATTCTGCGAAGTATCAAACAGTTAGTCACCTCATATTACTCTTTTGCATTACCTGTCGATCGTATAAATTCCCGTTGACTAATAGAAGATCAATGTATACACGGTCGTTCTCTTTCAAATCGACCCGCCCCAGGCCTAGATTTTTGCATCCTCTCCGAATTTTGAATCATGAATCCAGATAGGTATTCTTCCACTCGAATCAATTATATATCTCTCAACCGGGTTTTGTGCTGTAAATTCCTGAGTATTGGTATATCTTTTGAACAAGCATTACCCAAGTGTTTTCTACTGGTTTCTACTCCACGCCACAGGTACGTCATACCAATTTTTCTAGATAATAACCAACATTTTGTTAGATACGGACGAGGAAAATGGCTTCAGGTTAACCACTCAACGCTAGCTAGAAACTGGCAGTGTACGAATAAACGAATCTCACGTATTATGTCTAGTCTGATTCGGCCGCTGATCGAAAAGCGAAACTCTAACTTTTACGACGTTTCGTATGTTAATCCGTGTACTGGCGTCGCGCTCTTCTTCCCACAGATCACGCCAGTGGGGTCCTTCCAAATTTCTTTGTGTTGGTATGAATAAGTCTCTTCAAACTGGCCATGGGTGATCAGTTCTTGTATTCAAGCCCTTGGAAATTTTTTTCCGACTAGATGATTGATTGAGAGGGACATGAGCATTTTGCCGCTGTTATCAAGGTGTCACGTGACTGGGGTTTGCACCGGTCGATAGTAAAAATGCTGATAACCGTATATGTGAGCGGAGAGAATTGAAAAATTTAATAACGGGGGAAGCGGGTGTACATGTTTATGTTCTCGGAATAAACGTCACATTTGAAGACCCCACCTCTCCACTCATGTGTAATCCCCATCGATCCGGTAGGAGTGAAATAAAAGACAAAAAAATGCATAAATGTATGTGTGTATGCATGTACAAATTTAAGTATATATGTATGTATGTATGTATGTATGTATGTATGTATGTATGTATGTATTCAAATTGGAGGTTTACTCGCAGCGTTAACGTTCACGACGAATTTACCTTTGAAATAGAACCAAATCTTCCAGTACTCACTTGAAATAAGTAGTCAGGCTGTGAACATTTTCAATCGAGGCTAGTGCTGAGGTGAGAAGCGTCTGTGGCCCGCAACAAGCTCGCAAAGTTGAGTTGTGCTATATCGTGTAAATGGAAAATGAAAAACGGTCTGATCAGTTGCCCGGTGGCCGAGTGGGTAGTATGCTTGCGTTCTGCCTTTGAGGTCCCGGGTTCGATGCTCAGTTGGGTCCATGGATTCGCATTGCTGATGAGACCCAAATAGATCGAAACAGTTGTATAATGCTTCTTCGCTTTTCAGTTCACGCTTAATTTGCAATATACAGGACGAACTCGCCTTTGAAATTGAACCAACTCCCCCATTACTTGCTTTTCGCTTTCTCGTGGGGTATCACTTGTAGGCACGGTAATTCCGTTTCAAATGTCTCATGAACATCGCTGTCATCATAGAATTTAGACAGTCCTAGTAGCAGCGGGAAATTCCATAACTCTCTATGACAAATTCTAATCCAAAGACAGTTGAGATTCAGACTGTAAATGTGGTCCTCAATAAAGCCAACTAACTCTGACGTAGAAGAAAGTGACTGATCGAGAATAAAGTAACTGTGGGTACCTCACAAAGCAACTGGTACAAAACTGTCACCACGTATAGGAGCATAGATCACTGTCAGTACTTTTTATCGCCAATTGTCTTATTAACTAAACTATATATTATATTTTCGCACACGTCCGAGGCCAGATTGTGTGTCAAATAATTCACGGTACAGTGATCTTTATAAAAGAAAAACTTTCCATCTTTTGTTTGTGGACGGAATACTGTCAGGTTGCCCAGGCCAATGCAGGTGAATTGGGTAATTCACAGCCAGAGCCTTCAACTAGCCAAAGCCTGATCTGTAAGGCAGCTGGGCAGCTTGTGACAACCACAATCCATTCCAGGCTGGTGTTCAGTTCATCGGCTCACAACGCCCTTTGGATGGAATCAAACCTCCGAGGTGCCCAATACACCTTGATGCTCAATAGAGCTGGTGACCACTGTAACAACCGGGAAGTTGAGTGTGGTTCTTTCGTCTCCCCTTGGTTGGTTTGGAATTAGGGTTTTTAGCCAACTTCCCTAGGTAAACTACCAGTGTTCCACCAACCCGGTTAAAGCCCCGGATATGGGTTTTTCGTCTTCTCACTTTGGTTGCAAAACACCTCCGTCACAAGAAGGCAGCGAGTAGGACTTCCTCAGCAGATGGTATTTAAGATGCTTGGTCGTATGGAAGCATTTGGCGAGGTGCAACGGAAGGTTGACTAGCCCCAAGTCTAGACACCCACCCCCAACCATAGTGAGGCTTTCGGAGACATTACACTATAAGGATAGTACGGATACAGTTAGTCTGTGTGAGAGTGCCATGACGATGGGAACAGATACAAAAAGGGTGAGAACATATGCAATGGAGTTGAGGAACGAAGTGGGAAGCTGTTGATGACAGTCTGTTGTCATAAGCAATACAGATGAAATGACTTGGCAAATCCGGGAATCACAGTTAAAAAAGAATTCAAATGAGTCCGAATTCGATCATTTTATTTAGAATAAATACGGCCAATTCTTCCATCATGTCTTTGTACCACCGTTATGTCACAGATATTTAAGCAATCGCGTTTCGTTTCAACGGAGCGATGTTAAATCCCAGGCAACCGCTGTTTGATTGTAATTTACATACTAGGCAAGGGCCTAGATTGAACCCACTCATGCAACGAACCAAGCCAACATTCACGCATCAGCATGGTGACCGATTTAACCATCCATCTTGACGTGATTCTATTTCTTTTCAAATGGGAATTCGTCGCGCATATGGCAAATGAAGCGTGAACTGAAAAGCTCGGAAGCACTGGACAGCCGTTTCGACCTGGTTGGGTTTCATCAGCAGTGCGAATCCATCGATCCTACTGGAGATCGAATCCGGGACTTCATGGGCAGAACGCAAGCGTGCTACCCCCTACGACGAATTTCCATTTGAAATTTAACCAAATCCTCTATTACTCACATGAAGTTTTCTTTCTTACCCGGCTAACCGAGGTCAAATACCGCCGGGTTCGTTCATTTTCGTCTAAACATTACCCGATCAACAGTCAGCATGACGGAGGGGAGGGGGGTGTCAAACACTCAAACTCCACCCCACCGAAACGTTCAGTCTAGCTAGGCAACTCACTAAAGATACTTTTGTTTCTCCATTCCCACTGGATGAGGTTTTGATGGACTCAGTCCAGTGGGTGACCTATGATGACTTAAAACACCAATCACTGTGTGGGATTTCCAGTAGAATACAATTAATTCGATTCACTTGATGTGGAAAGGTCTATTTCAATAAAAAAACTGATGATCTTCATCATCTGAATTTTGACAGATAATGTAAAACACAGCGTTGTGCCTCACTAATCGTTTGATTGAACAAAGAAAAACAACAGAGGATGCCAAACTGAAAGAGCACAGATAATGGTTAAAATATTTTGTGTTTCGTAATAATGGCTTGAATGACAAATGTGGGTCAACGATGTGTCCAGTTGTCATGATATGCTTGCGATTAATGACCCTGGATTTCACCTATCACTTTGACCTCTGAGACTTTGTTGCGTCATCGATTGTACCAATCACTTGGGAATGTGTTAAGATATCTGCTATGCCAGGGGCCGATTTGTTCTGCCGATGTAATTGTCACCGCAACTGCAGGTGAACTGGTAGACAATATGTGAAGCAGATTTGGGCGACTGGTTCTGTTTTCCATTATGCAACCGAATTCTTTGGGTATTTGGGAATTCTTTGGGGTGTTTACTTAGTCAAAAACATATCAAAACACTTCGTGAGCTAAAACTGGATACAGAAATCATAATATCGAAACCCGACAAAGGTGGGGGAGTGGTACTATTGGACCGTAAAGATTACATAGACAAAATGACGACAATTCTGAGCGACAGTACCAAGTTCACAAAGGACGAAAAAGGGAAAGATGTCAATAGCAGCCGAAGGACAACTGACTAATTACCCTAAAACGCTGAAAGATCAAAATTACATATCGAGGTCTGATTATGAAGAACTAAAACCAATTGGGACACATCCCCAGACTATATGGCGTACCGAAAGTTCACAAAGCTGGGACACCATTAAGACCAGTTCTCGATATGCGTAATTCACCTTTTCATTCAATTGCTCGCTGGCTAGTAAAAATCCTGGACCCTGTCAGGAAGAAAATCTGCAAGCATAGCCTGAAAGATACTTTCGAATTTGTCGACCGAATTCGGGACTTGGACGTCAAACATTTGACAATGAGCTCATTAGACATACGGTCACTTTTTACAAACGTGCCACTGTTCGAGACGGTGTCTTACCTCTGCCAGTACATTGATGAAGAAAACATACAAATTAGAATCCCAACTACAAATTTGAAGGAACTATTATTACGATGTACATATAATATCCAATTTTCTTTTAATGGTACAATCTACAGACAGACGGATGGTGTAGCCATGGGTTCCCCACTTGGCCCGCTCCTTGCAGATGTTTTCGTAGCCAAACTGAAAAACAACGAACTACGAGACATCATACATCAACTCCCGCTATACTGCCGTTATGTTGACGATATTTTTATCCTTTCCGACAAAAGTATTTTACCGAACATAATATTGGATTGTTTTAACCGAGCCCATCCTTCAATCGACTTTACAATGGAAACAGAAAATGAAGATACGTTTCACTTCCTCGACGTCAACCTGAAGAAGAGGCCCGATGGAAAGTTATCCCGTTCTATTTTTCGAAAGCCAACATGGAACGGCCAATACACTCATTTTCAAAGTTTCGTCCCAATCAAATTTAAACGAAACCTAGTCCAATGCTTGGCCTACAGAACTCGAATGATTTGCTCCAAGGATCTAGTGGAGGAAGAACTTAAATTCATCAAATCCTCACTCCTCAATAATGGATACCCGGAGCGGTTTATCGAGAAGAACCT
>UZAN01039839.1:92001-109609 GCA_900618425.1 Echinostoma caproni | reverse complement strand
CACACACACACACACACACACAAACATACACACACCCATCACTGCCTACCTCCGAATATTGACCTTGAAATGAGCCAATGGCTATCGTTATGTAATAATTTTTTTTCACTGTATGATATGTAAGAGCATGACTAGGAATATCCGAAAACAATTGTTCGCTCACCGACTCGTTTTCTCAATAATATTTTTGGCGTTGAACGATCTGGCCAACTACGACGGAGACAGAATTCCATAGGAGAGAACAAATATTATGGGCAAATGCATATATATTTCATAAAAGCTGTTCAATATGTTTTCCATCCTGCTGCTTGTATAGTAAAACACGGCGAAAATAGTTCTTCCACCTTCAGAATAGTAACAGTTCAAATTCAATTTTTTATCACGGGTAAATTACAAAACTGATGCTTATTGAGTCCAATAGGATCTGTACACCCACTGGGTTCGGTTATTGGTACAATTAGATAGCAAATTATGATATTCACTCACGGGTGCTAAGAAGTTAGGTGTTTCAACGCTTGATCCAGACGTGACTTGAATGAATCGGTGGCTGGTGCACATGCAACTTAAAGTGAAAGATAGTTCCAGGTATTACAAACTCTGAGGCTGTAAGAATGACGTCTGCAGTCTAGCCGACTCTTTTGGAGCAAAATTTTAAATAAATGTCCTTGGAGGTGACTAATCCTGGATAATGTTGGTAGAGTACTACACGGGTGATTAGTTTGATGTAGTAATTGATATCTGAGGCTCGTATCTCTCCCTAATCGACGATATTTAGACGGATAGAGTCCGAGCATTCGCAGTATTTCACCCTAGGTATTAGTTTGTAACCCTTTGGCCATTTTGATTGCTGTTCTATGCGGACGTTCGAGTCTTTTTGGTTGCGAATCAGCCATGGATTCCAAGCCGGTGTAGCGGTACTCAGCGTGTGGTCTAATGTACGCTGATAATTACCTTCTGATACTTTTATGTCTCATGAAACCATAAAAGTGATAGGTTTTTCTAAGCAAACGTATGGAGGAAGATATGTTATTGGTGAGCCATTATCCTCTTGATAATTCTGGTTATCGGGTACACAAAATTCATCAAGTTTGATGAATTTGAGAGTTTGTCCCATTGCTACAGGGAATAATTAAATGCTAACTGAATGTACCATTTTCCGATTTTGACGACAGGGCATCAGTGGTAAACTAAAAGTCCTCGGTAAAAATATATGAATTATGTTTACCAACGAGTCATGTATTGTGCTTCCATTCAGTGACTCTTTTACTTGCCTTTATTGATTTTTAGGCACTGGAGACAATTCCTAATGCTTGAAGTCCATGTATTTCGACGGTGATAGTTAGCAACATTCCGCCTCTTCAGTGTAACAAGTTTCGTCATAACCGGAGCCGTATATGCGGGAGACCAAAAACAAAGCGCTTTCTATATGCTTCCCTCCTGATCTATTAAGTGAGATGCAGATTCACTTCTTTTAACTGGTGAAATGAAATTCATTGGAAAACCAGTGCAACAGATCATCCCCCTCCTTCATATGCTACATTGCTCGTTAACTACCAGTGACATGAACCCAATGCCAAATCGATGGTCGACGCTATTTGAATTGTTATGGTAAAATGAGTTTGTGCTCTCAGTTGTTGCGTGTTCAATAATGGCTTCATATCAGGTGGCCTCGGCTGCATTTCAAATTGAGTTATCTGTTTCCAAACGGTGGAGTGAAAATATTCGGTCAATTCGCCTGAGCTATCCTCCATATTCCACCAGCCACACACCAAAAGGTCATATGTTATGTTTGTTGGAATATATTTTTATTTCTATCAGGATGTGGGATGTTACGTGAGTAGGCTTTAGCCACATAATTTATCGGTTTACTTAAGTTAGGAAATTTTTATTAGTCGGCTTTCTAAACAGGTAACAAATAAAAAAGGATGCACTATTTAGGAATACACATTTTAGGTGTACAGAAATCATTCATTACCTGGAAAATAAACTTCCATACTGCTTTGCATAACATATTTTTCAATTCTTAGCTGCCATTTTTAAACTACTACACATATTATCGCGACCCTTGAGATGGCGTTAATTCAAACGGTGATAGCCCAGAACTAAGAACATTGCACTGAGAGATGAATTTTGGAATAACTACTCTTCACACATAGCTATTGATATACACGTGTGATACTGGAAACTGAAACGTATCTTCAAAATGTCAGTTTCGCACGAGGAGTTCTATGAATACCTGTATATTCGGCTAGTATACAGACCTAAACTCCCTTTCAACAAGACTCATGTTATCCGTAAGTCTGTGCCTGACGAATGCGCCCAGGTACATGACACAGGAAACTCGCACAGTAAGGGAGGGAATTTGTCACACAAATAACGAGTGTCTATTACGACTCTGTACGTTCTACCAGTGAGCAAATTGAAAATTCTCATCAGTCTGTGAACAAGGCACTCGTGAATCTGGTTGTGAATCAAGACGATTTTATTAACAAAATTAAGAAAAAACAAGTCTACACAGTCAATGGATCACTTGGAACACGGAGAAATGTGTACCTACAGAAGTTAATATAAGGAATATTGCCGAACGAGGTCACTAATCCAGGGAAATGCTTTGACACCTTTTAAAATACACTATCAGCTACACAATAAACAAGAATCAGTCAACAAGAAAGAAAACTAGTCAGAAGCTCAGGAACCCGGTTGGAAACGCTGAATTCGGTCAAGTGACAAAGGAATTTAAAGTTGTACGAGTTCATGAACAGTTAGTTTGGGGTCTGAATCGAGTGATACAGACAGAAAAGAACATGTAATATAGAAAGATGGGGCCAGTTTCCTCTGCCCAGTCCAGACCAATAATTGTCTTCATACATATTTACTCCTATCGTTTGACGACAGAATGCTGAATGAAAAAAGGATGATTATTATTGAGGTCAATCCCGTAAGGACTGAAGGATTTTTAACAGAACGTGGGGAAGAGTAAGATTGGCTTCAACCGACGCGTATTCGTGTTGGCTCTTCGACAGTTTGTGGCATTTTGTGCACTTACTTTGTTACATGCACTAGCCAATCATTAGTCAATCAGACCGTTACTCTCTTTTGAGCCGCAGAGAAGCAGTTCAAGGTTTTTCGTCTACCCATCGAAAACAAATGGAGGAATCAATCTTCAGTAACACCCGCGAAATTGGGTCTGCGAATAATCCACTTACTCTTCAACCATTGTTCATTGTCTGGTAGCCACAGGCTGCAGGTCAGAGGTCATGCATTAAAAAGGTGTAAACGCGTTTTTGACACCCATGGTGCATAAGTTGAAGTCTTGCTGGTTTTACTTTATTCATTAGCGTTGCCCGGAAGCCTATTAAAAATCACTTGAAGACTTCCTGATAAACAAGAGAAAAGTGAACGAATTCCGTGTTTTGTTGAATGAAAGTATCTACAACTTACCAGAATATTCGTGGGACTGAATATTTTTAAGTCTCAATTAGATTAAATAAGTCTATCGATAGCAGTACACTCGTCAAGCGAAATTCGATCAGATGATGATATTTATAACTCCATCCAAATCATAAACAGTGCATCTTTTGTTTTTCAATTTTCGGAAATACTCCGATTTTCAATTTTTTTGAAACCTTTTTCCCGCCGTTGCCTTTCACCGATTTAAATCTACCTCATTCAAGTTCAGTTACTTTTTGCCATAATTTTAATAGCAAGTTTAGCTACCAGTTCGTAATAATTTATCTTACGGTCAACGAAACAGAGTATTGCTGAGAAGGAGTACTATGATATACTAGGTCAATTGACACTTTTGGAGTTTACTGTGTGAGAACTTTTAGAATTTTCACACTCACTTCAGCTGGATACGGATAATTTTACGTTTTTACCTTTGGAAACTAATTACATACTTGAGTCTCGGTTTTCAGCTCCATAGGTGAAATTTACATGTGACTCAGGCATGTGTTTCAGGTAACTAGGTTGAATCAGTTGGCGTCATACATTAGGTTTTGGAAACGTTTATGTATCCTATCCTACACTTATAGTGCCAAAATGCTGCCAGTGGCTACTGCAAGATCACTGAAGAGTACCAATTGAACACAATTGACCAATAGGGGGCGAGAAAACGTAACCGTTGCATTGTTTTGTCTCGTTTAAACACATCAATCACAATAGGTTTGGTTTTATTTCGCAAAAGTTGAAAATTCCTCACTAATCCAATTTGGTGAGGGGACAAGTGGACTTTTATGATTCCATAGTACCAAGTTGGGAGAAGATAGCACAATACGAAAAAAGAGCCTTTAAACATCATGCGGTACGGATTTTACACAGTCAATCTAACTATGTATCGGTGAGCGTTTCAAAACGAATTTGTTGCATGCATTCGCACAATGGGATTGATGAAGGGATTTCAAAACACGGTGCTCTAAGATTACTGCAGTGACTAATCGGATCACAGCTTCAAATGCCAATTCCAATATTTATGGGATACTATCCAGCTGTTATATTTCTCGACCGTCTCCAGGTTCAATTTAATTCTTTCACAAAAACCACCATTCAGTCTCATTCACCACCATTCAACCACCATTCAGTCTCATACATTTGTGAAAAAAGGAAACAGGAATACGTTGGACCGGAAAAAGGGAAATCAAATCAGTCATTGATTAGAACCCACGTGCACGCGAGAAAACAACAACAACAACAACAACCAGGTTAAGTTTCTGTGACCTCATTTTTGCTGCACAAAATATCAGATCCGGAGTGCACCGATCGTACAAATATGTTGGCTATTTATTGCGCTGCAGCCCAGCTCATAAATCATTTTGTTTCAATCCGAGGTTAATATCCTTATCCAAGCAAAGGGGAATATCAACAGTCGGTGCTATTGTGATGAAGAGCATTGAAAAGTTGCACTCCCCGGGGCATTGCACGTGATTGGCAAATACTAGAAAGAACATTACTAATCATGATGCAGCTATAAGCAACCTCTCTTACAACAAATTGTCAGGTTGTGAAAGTTTTCTACCCAGTCATCATCCTGGAGACTAGTGTGAGGTTGAGCGAGGAGTGATGCCCGCGACAAAGATGGATGGATTGTTCAATCTCGTGCACATTCGAAATGAGAAACGGACTGATTAGCTGCCCCTTGGAAGGAAATTCCGTCTATGGGTTTCGCGACCCCGCGTTAGGTCGACGGACTGACATTGTTGCAGATGAGACCCAACCAGATCGAAATACTTGTCTAGCGCTTTTCCATTTTTACGGCTCACGCCTCAGTTACACGAGGGACTCATCATGAACAAACAACTGCTAAATACTACTAAAACAACAACAACTACTACTACTGCTACTGCTGTGAGATACTACTCGCTTGTGAGTAGTTGGTAACTTTCGGCGATTACATATAGAACAAGACCATCAAGGACCAAGTAATATGTTTGGGACGAATAAACACTGCCTGCTGTACCCATTACTCTATGTGTCGCGATGTGTGGCGATGACATGTTTCTGATAAGGTTTCCGTGTTGTGCATGCAAAATTAGTGACCTTCAATCTGTATTCTGCAATAAACAACTCTCCTCGACCAGCACCGCCTTTTCGGAATATAATACTACTGCCACTACTACTACTACTACTACTTCTATTACTACTACTATTACTAAAAGCAAAAAGTTTAACGTTTTCTTTTTCCACTCCGACAATACGCGTATGAGTTTTTACCCAACAGATTTGGTATTTATCAATTGTAAATAACTGTTTATTCTTCCACTTTGTTCTCATCACCGCTGTTCGATAAAAAACAGGAAGGTTATTTCGATATTTCTCTTTCCTCATTGACATATAGACATNATTGTGCCTACAATAAGGCAAATGAAACTAACTGGCTCTCTGGGACCATAGACCTCATGTGATGAAGCAAAACAGTTATAATTTTGCCTGAGTTCAGATCTTGGACTTGCTAATAAATTCAGGCACATATTTTGCACCGTCTGAACTCCCCTACGATATACAAGTTTTCCGGCAACGCTGAAACCAATTCATCTTGATCAACAATAAATGCATGTTTTTCGTATTGATAAATTTCTCATTTCTATAGACAAAGCGACCTACATATTTGCAGAAATGGACGTTACGAAAACATCATTAACTGAATCTTATATTAGTTTAATTAGGCTGTGTTTACAAAGTATCTCGTTATTTTCGAACCCCGATGGATTTCCCTACATTGCTTACGATATGATTCGAATGTTTTCCCTACTAATTTTTATGCTTGCATACATTTAATATTTTTTGACAGGATAATTTATAATCTGGGGACAATTTATCATCCATTCTGTCGTCCAGCTGAATATGTCCCATTGCTTCCGGGTTTGTGAACCTCCTCGACGCGTGTACTTCTGGAAACCCATTGGGACCCGTGGAATTCCCACCTCCCCTCCAGGAGAAAAACCTAAATCAGACGGTTGGAGCAAAAAGTTTAATATTTTCAGTTTTCTAGATACTGGAACACTTTTTTTACGTCAGTGTTTAAGCAGATTGAAGGAAATTTTGGTACACCATAAATAATTCCAATTTTTGGATAATAGTTTCCGTCCTAAATCAAACAATCACCAAATAGAGAACGGGGATGGAAATGCAGTTATAAGCACCTACAGGACCGCTTTATTCGAGTGAGATTGATAAAAGTACATCAGGCAGGATAGCTGACCAACTTACTAATCAAAACAGTTTATCAAACTTCCCACTATAAACTACCTAGATATAAATTAAAGACAAGACCGCGTTTACTGATTCAGTAATTAAAATTTTACAGCTCCGAGGGTCGTAAGCTATCAGCAATCCCCCTTTCTTTATAGTCAAATACGCATGATTAGTTTTTACTGAAAATTGATTTCGGATCAAGTTAAATAATCGTCTAAATTCCGGCTGGAGGTGTTCAACCTTTTCATTGCTTGTAAGCAATCACATGTTTGTAAAGCTGGATTTTGGAACAACATATAAGACATCTGTCAATTTTACCAGTTTGCTTGTAACATTCATATTCTCTCTTCACGTGGAACCGCATCATTCGTCTTTTGAAATGCACCATCCATCTAAATAGACGGAAGCATTTTCGATGAACAAATGTTGGCGCAGATTGATTGCGCCTCAATCGCAGCTCACAGACAACCGGATATGTTTCCAATCCGCGGTTTGGACCAAATTCTATTCTAGCTACACGTCTACGCATGCAACTATTCCTCAGCTTTGGATGCAATTTTGAAACAAAAACATAATTTCGGTAATCGTCAGTAAACAGCTTTAAAATGATGAACTTTTGATGATGATATGTGTGTGGAAACTTGAAGGATGACGATGGATTGCATTGATTATGGACATGTCTCCAAATGACTATGTTGGAAGACGGATTTCAAAACAAATTTCAGGACGAGTCAATTTCAAAATGTCAAAACTTTTCGATCCGATTATAACAACCAATGCCATCAAATTGTGTGTGACAGATCTTAAAAACATTGATAGATAAGTTTGGTATTATTTACACCCAACATTGTGGTCCTGAATAACAATATTGGTTTTCTATTCAATGAGAGTTATGTAAAGTGTAATCTCAATGTAGATTGTGAAGAAGCCAATCAAGGGTGTACTGGGTTTACAATCATAACATGAACTATCAGGTCCAGGCTGATAGAACACAAGTTCGAACAACCTACGCGTACTTCGATACACATGAACTGGTGATACGTACTGTGAAATGTAGCTCAGTGACGAAGTTACGAACGGATAGATAAACAGATGTGTTCGCTTCTTTTTTGTCTGTTACAGTATACGAAAATACAGTCCACTTTCAAGAAGGTGGTCTCGGCCAGACAAAGGCTGTCTGGGATAATGCTGCAATGACGGAGACGGGCAGCGTTCTCATCGTTCAAACACACGACATCTGGGTCGCTTTTTTCATGATCATCAAAGGGAATGGTTTATGGAGTTATCAAGGAACACCAAAGAAAGTAGCGTCTTTATATTACAGTCACTAAGTCAATTTTTCGGTTGTTTTCGTTAATGTATGCACAGAGGCCTCCTGGTGGGACACGAAGTGTGCCATATTTGACAGCAAATTGGCATTAACTCAAATAAGAGTGCAAAGGAAGCAGACAGGTTGCCAAAAGCGATTTGGCATAAAGTCCCATTTTGAATGAATAATAATCAATTAAACTGGAGGCAAAACAATTTGATTACAAATGCCCACATGCGATAGATTTGCTGGTCCCAACGTGTCTGCAAAACTTACCTGGATGGCTTAACATCGTCTTTACATAGGTGGAATGTTTCCTCAACGAGGGATGAAGCACAAGATTTAAGCAATGTCCGAGTGTAGACAGACGATCGAGGGTTTTAAACTATATCCTGTCAGCTGCCAGCTTTCGGGCTGTCGATGATCAAACAGAGGTTACATGCAGCATTACAAAAGAGGAACGGTTTCTGTCTGTTAACTAAGAGGTATCTAGTGTGTCAAGGTCAACTGGTTTGTCTCTCATTAATACAGTATTAGCCAATTCTGATGCACTAAAATATTTTCTTTATGCTCAAGTTGAGTTTCATTATATTTATAACCTATATTAATGCTTTAGGTATGCAAAATAATTTATATCATGTCCATTTCGGTCTATGAAGTTTCTAGTCTGCATGAGTGTCAATTAAAGGTGCCTGTCCTTGAGTGCCAAGATTAAATGATCTCAACAAGAAAACCACAAACTTTATCAAGTATGACAACGCAATATTTTCTAATACTAATGNCCATCGCCACTTCGGTTTTTTGTTACGAGGCATTCTTTCGTTTAATAGATAATCTACCATAGCAATTCTATTGGATAGCCAACTGAAATTCTTTCATAATGCAAAGAAATTGCATTAGATAAGTGTTCATAATAATAATCCATGTTTGATATCTAACTCATTCAATTTGGGAAATACCACTTTAATCAAAGTCAACCTTGAAATCGAGGTCGTTTTTGTGCATAGCTTTGAATGTTCGTGTTGTTCTTACCATAATGAAGCAAGCAGCGCTCAAAACCAAACTTTCCCGCCATCTCAGTGAAGAGGATAAAAATAGAATTGTTCGAGCACATCAGATAGGATTTTCCAGATCAACTCTCGTCCAATGCCTTAACGTTAACGAGAGCACCGTTTACAGAATAATCCACGGAAAAACAACCAAACCAGCTTGTGGAGGCCGTGAAACGAGTACATCCAAACAGGAGGACGACCTAATTCGTACTACTCTGAAAATGCGTTGCAGAAAATCTTTGCAGTCTATTCAGCGGGAAGATCTTCCTCGTCATTCATACTCCCTTCTGGAATCAAGAATGAAAACGTTTAAAATTAGTCAGGTTTTAAGCAGACGTAAAGTCAGCATTGAACGCGCAACAAAGGCAGTCTCTTATTGATTTCGCCTGAGAATTCAAATCTCGACATGCGTCATTTTGGCGATCGGTTTATTTTGCCGACAAGTGCATGGTGTGCGACGAGCATTGGAATGCTTACAAAAAGGTCATTCGTGGTGAGAATTTCCCAAAAGGAATTATTCCACAAAGTGAAAGAGTTTATCATCCGTCAAGATTATTCATTTGGACAGGGATAAAAAATGGTTAGCCTTGTCGGTGGACAGCAGTCAAAGGCAGCATGAATAGGGAAAAAATTGTATTGGGAATTGGTGCTAAACTACAGTGATTCTTAATTGAATTGGCCTGGTCAATTTGTCCATAAATATTGCACCTCCCGAGAAATCCACACTCCAATTTTTACTGTAATATATAAGCGGTTATGTTACCCAATTGGGCTAGTCTGAAAACTTACTCTTCTCAAAGGGTTATTACTCTACACAGTTACACTGTTGATCTTGGAGATTATTGGTTCAATCTTGGGATATATGTGATTATCTTTTTAGAAGTAGTCCTCGGTCTAACCAAAGTTACAGAACACCTTATATTGCCAACTAGGGCATAATATTGCAAGCAAGCCTGAAATCAGAACATCCAGTGTTAAAACTGATGAATCAGATGTATCCTTGGGGTCGTTTCACTTCTAACTCGAGAGGTTCCAGCAGGTTTGAGGCTATCTTGACCACACTACTGACGGCCCTTTCAGTAAGAAAGGACCATCAATCCGAAAAACGAATTCCTTGTAATTCAGTGTATCTTTTGGCACACTCATTGGGCCTCACTGTAATGATTGTAGTAGTGGTAGTAGTACGCACACAATTCGGAATGCAAGCCAAGCAATAGGGATCAACGGACACGAGTCAAGGATTAGCTGTCACGGACTGGATTAAAGAAGCACTGGATCGCAGTAACACGAGCTTGCAGTATCTCACATGGACGAGACGAGAGAAAAGGGCACAAGCATAGTAGTAAGTAGTTAGTTTATTGGAAGAAATGAAGGCGATTTAATAATATGTACAAAAGATTATTAATTATCTAGGCTTCCACCAATCGAATTGCAATACTGCTTGCATAATTCTGCCTCTGTCTGGGCTGCACTGTCTCGGATTGGCTGGCACGATCTGCCTTTGGCATGTAGTCAGAAGCCGTACTCGTATCATTGACGTCACCTTTCAAATTTGATTGATCACATGTGTCCGGAAACCGTGACTCGCCGCTCCAGGGTAGGCGTCATCTCGTAGACCTGAAGCACCACGCTCACCCCTTTATGAATTGTGGCGATCCGATTGACGACGAAGGTGCGCAATCTGGGGGACCGAGTTTGTGAATAGCATGATACATCAGGATATCTCTTTAACATCTTTCAATAGGCTGTTCATCAAACATACTCCTATTTCGGCAGCTGCCAGTGCTACTATGGGAATTATCACGAATTGGATGACACTACCCATGTTTTTAACGACAATAAGGAGCAATGTTTTGTGCATGAGTTACTGACGCAATAAACGAAGGCCACGGTACCACACGTCGATTCATGTGTGTCTTAGACAACATCAAACTCCGCATTTTCCGTGTTCGTAATCTCTTGTGTCACCACGAAAAGATAAACTCTTCCGAAATCAGTCCCACGGTAATTTGACTGATTGCTACAGAAACATTTGTGCGCATAAAATATGGGGTTACGTAACTGATCTAGCAACGTTACGCTGAACACCAGGAGCCTTTGATTCATGTTACATAATAACGAATTAAAGAAAACGTGGATCAGAGATGTGAGATTTTTAGTAATTCACGACCATTAATTTCTTTTATCGGATTTACCTATAGGAGTGTGCTGGGTCACTCACTATACCAATCACTGTAGAATGTGTTTCCATATTCGTTTGACAGTTGGCGATTCGTTCTGCCGATGTATCATCGTAATCTCGGTGAACTGTTAGACGACTGTGAAAAAAATTGTACGGCTGGTTCGGTTTCTGATTGTCCAAACGAATTTCCTGGATATACGGAATCAACTGAAATTATGCGGTCGAGAACGTTGGATATATTTTTGCCTTGAGTGATCACTCTTCAAAGCGCGGCTGAGAAAAGCGCTTTTATCTCGGTACTTCGCAGATGGGATCGACAGGTGACCTCTGTCGGCTAAGCACCTGAATAAATTTCCCTGAATAATCATTATCCAGTAGCGTTTTTTGCAGGAAAGCCTTCTCTTCTTGAAGCGTGTCATAAGAACAAATAATCTTGGCAGGATGAAACGGAGTTGTCACCGGACTTCTTTTGCATGTGATTGCAGCGAAACGGGGAAATTGTAAGTATTCTCCACCACATTTGGTCTTCCGGCAGACAAGTGGTTCGTTCCAACGTGCCATATGATCAGCTTCTTATTTTCATATATAGAAAGTTCAAATAACTATCTTTTTCCTACCCCCTCGGGGAAAACAGAGATTGAGATGATTATTTGTAAACAATAGAAAAATGGTACTAAATGATTTGGATCGGTAAAAGTTAAAATATCATCGATATAACGTTTGTACAAAATAGCCATTGAAAATTATCCATCAAACGTCTTTCAAACATTCCTGTAAATGAGTCATCTAATGTTAGGCCCAGGAGACTGCCAATTGCGTTGTTACACCATTGACTTGCTTATGTGTTGTTCCTTCAAATTACAACGATATGTTCTCAGTGCAAACAATGATAAGATCCTTGAAATAGTCAATCAGAATACGATGGTGAATATTCATTGCAAAGGTTCAGTCACAGAAAACCTATACTGTTTCATGGCGATCAACTTAAACCAGGGAAATTACACCTTTTCCCATCAAGCTTTAGCCAAAACCCACAATAGAAGGATAATCAATATTAATGGGATATATTCTGTGAGAAGACAAACTGTCTAATAAATTTACAAGTTCAAGAAAGTCCTTAACGGTATGAGGATTCAGAGCCTTGAAAATAGGAAACCAACATTTCATAGGGGAAATTCGTTTTGGATAGAACAAATGGAGAGTGGTCGGAAAAGCAATGTACGGCTGTTTCGACCTGGTTAGTTCTCATCAACTGTACACGAATCAGCTGGCCCCATTTGGGATCAAACCCGGGACACATTCCGTATTTCGAAAAGCGTTTGGAGCATAATAAGACCCGAATGGGGAAAATATATCCTAGCAACAGTAACATGCTAGAACTGGATTAGTTAAGGAGCAACTAAAGAATTAACAAAACTTGGGACGAAAGCATGAGCTCCAGGAATCACATTAAGCTCCCACTCGTGATTATCCGAAATTGTGAAGATTTCGATCGACACGGCTTTATCTGATCGTGTCGGGCGTACTGATGCAACTAAAACCAAGAATAAATATTCTGGTAGCATCGTTTTCCAAGTAAAGAATACTTCGTTATTGAAAAGGGCCATAAACTGAGACCAGGTGGTTTTACACCCATACACATGATCTAGTCGTTCATGAATAAAGGGAGAAATTAAACCGGAAAATATGACTAAGAAAAGGTGTAAGCTTACTAAAGTGTTCATTGTTCAAATCATATCCATGCCATGAGCAAAGGGTAGTAGTACATTTAACGCCCCAGGATCAAACACCGACAACTTTTACCTCATTGATGTTGCTGTTTGCCTTCCATTTCTCCGAGGGAGTACAATGTGAACGTACCCCAGTCTCTCTCGCAGTGCAGTGGAGTGAACACAGATGCGCGACAGGATATCTCTCGCCTCATGTTCTCGCAGCGGGAGACGATAGGAGGCGTGGCGAGCGGTAATTGACGGCGGGGATCAGCGGTAGGAATGCCAGATAGAGGTTTGCGAGAAAACACTGGCAGACAGATCCTCTATGCGTCGGAGTTAAAGGTAAACCTGCAACGCAAAGCAAACAAAACGACATGGACCAAAAGGATCCAATGAGTTAAAAGCACTAACGATAAAATATTGCTGACGCGGGTGCTGAGAGTTACAAGAGTACCAACTCATACATTTTAAGAAGCTTGTTGCACAGTGGATCAAGGCGGTCTGCTGCTTAGCTCACCAAAAGCCCATTGGGACAAGGACTGTGGCCTTACGACACATTCTAGCATTCATTTCAGTTCACGGATCATACAAGTAGATTAAGGATTACTTAGAGAATGTGAAGACGTTCACACGCGTATGAAGAACCAGAGAATACGCATGATTCTCGATCATCCAGAGAATAACGTCCTCAGTAAATGAAACGATAATGTAATCGAAAATCATTAGCATCAAACTGAGATGCCAAAAAATTGCATTATCTACATTCCTAATGGCTTATCGCTCACCGTTACAGATGAGCTAAAAAACACGCGATTTCAATTAATGTGCGGAGGCTTCCAATCCCACCGATTATTTTTGATGCGAGTAGGTGATCACTTTACTACAATTTACCTTGGTCACCCCGAGGGGCATGATCATGTACCAGTCGAAATTCGAGACCTTCAAAAAAAATCACTTTATCCAGATCAGGACTGCAAATCAGCTCAAAACAAAGTATTTTATCGCTATGATCGGAAACTGAGGGATTGGAGCACGTTTGTAGCCCATTGGCGAGATAGATATTGTCCAGATGAAAGTACACGCCATTTGCGATCATCAAAGAACGCCAACGGCCAGCATAACATTTCAGAGATAGAATGAAGTAGGAATGAATTACACGGATGACACAAAGAGTTAGTTCGAAAACAGTCAGAAATGATCATGTGAAATACTCCAGTACAACAACGAAATCGTTCAATATTATATGTTTCTTTTATAATGACAGGTGTATGATAAGATATTGAAATGATAATGATATTGCAATACTGCGATTATAGGTCCACATGCTGAAACGCTTTAGCATTGCCACGTATGTCTAAGCACGCATTTGAGGTGACTTTCTCTTTTGAGACGCACATCATAGAAAAAAACCGCTCAGCAGTTTGATCACCAACCCGAATATTGTTCATTTTGAGAAATGTATATTTGTGTACGAATTACACATCTTTCTATGTTTGTTCAATTTGATACGACAAAATGATTCATTACTGAGTTACGAAGCTATCGCTCGAGTTTTAGTGATGCAGTATTCTGATGGTCGTGGCCAACATTTTCAAGAAACATTTATTTCATTTCAGACTGAGTAATACTCCAGAGGTTCTGATCATTTCTTGTTTGCAACTACTGGACAGTAGAATATAAGAAATATTGCCCAAAAGGCTCATAATGGAGTTAAAACTGTTGGCCTGAATTTTATCAATATTGAAAGCGTTGCTAGTAGACCTTCGCTCTTTGAAAAGATTAAAATTCTCACGAAATGCTACACACAAATACAGTATATCAGAAGGAACAAGAATGATTTAAACGAATAATCCATTATTAATTTAATTTAGTTTAACCGATCAGTTAAATATAGTTTCATTTAGCTACAAAACCTGAGACATGGCCTAGCCATAGATGTTTCCGGGACTTGAGTTAGCTAACCGTGGTAGGTTCATTCGTCAATCGATAAATTCACCTACTGCAATTGGAAACGTTAAAGTAAAATTCGTTTTGGACACCGCCAATAACACTTGGGTTACACACAAATAGAAAACATCAGAAATACACTCACTAATGTATGCTGACAATCTGATAGAAATTATTTGTAAGAAACGTAGATACTGTGACAATTCGTAGTCTCACGGACCTAATTTTAAAAACGGGTGTGTACGTTAATAGTGTTTGAGACAAGTAAATGATCCAACCAAAATTTTCAGTGTGCATGCTTGTCCGTGTTCAGACCATGTTAAAGAATTTATGGTAGAATTATCTGTCAGACCAGGAGATCGAGAGATCCATCGTTAGCAGAACACGTCGCGTAAACCGAGAACCAATAGGTGGTTTTTATTAGAATCTCACAATCGAAGCACTGTGTTGGCCAAACTGTGACTCGGAAGAAAATAATCATCTATCCGAACCACAATTCCGAACAACTCGTAGCCACTCCGTGTCCCGTATGCTCATTTACCCTTTTTGCCACATAACCCACCTGTGTTTGTCCGAATGAATTGCTCAGTGAAAATCCAGGTTTTGGTCACTCACATTGAGGTCACTACTAATTACTCTTATTGCTTTGTTCATCTTCCAATGCCATTCCCTCTCGTTCTCCTTCTCTCTCTCTCTGTCTTTCTTGTGCTCTCTGTCGTAAACCCTCTTATTTTGTTATGCGTTCTACATTTCATTTATTGTTTCACTCTCGTACAGATATCTATTTCATATAATAGGCTCCATCGACCCAAATGCACTTGATTGTTCTGGGACTACCTCATTTTCACTCATCGCTTGACGGGTCAGTGAGCACCTGCTTGCTTGTCTGTCTGGTTCTCGATTGGCGATAGTCATTCCTAAAAGCCTGTGACTTGAGGTGTGTTATTGATGCTCACAATAACGTTTTGGCTCTTAGTACGACGTTCAAGTTCCCCAATGCTTTGAAGTTGAAAAAACGGGTAAAAATGAGCTTCGCCTCCGAGGTTGTCACGAACGCAGTATTGATTTAGATAGATTACTCCAAACTGTTAGCAAAAATTGGAATTTTCTTCCAATTTTACTGCTTATGGAAGTTGACATCCGAGGCTATAACCGGTTTGGTGGACCACTGACAGTTTATCTAGGGTAGTTGGCCAAAAACCCTGATTCCAATCCATCCAAGAAGAGGTGTACGAATCACACGAACACCTTCCTCAGTGTGGCAGTGGCCACCGGCTCGATTGGGCATCAAGGTGTACTGGGCACCTTGGACGTTTGACCCAATCCCAAAGGGAGTATGATCCGATGAACTGAACACCGACCAGCAATGGGTTGCGAGTTGTGCACACCACCCCGTGGCCTTGCGGATCAGGTTTTGGCTAGCCGAAGGCTTCGGTTGTGGATTCCTCCGGAAAATTCACCCGTGTTGGCCTGGGCAACCTGGTAGTATTCAGCCCACGTGCAAATCATGGAATGTTTTTCTATTTCATAAAGATTATTGTTTCATGATTTGTTTGGCACACAGTCTGGCGTCAGAAGTGTGTGCAATATAATTAGAAATAACATACGGGGGCATATCCCTTGACTAAAATCAATAAAGACTGTTTCACGCACTCGGTTAGTCACATCAATACGATAACTTTGAATTGGAACGTGACCTTACTTTGTTATGCACTTTTCATTCATTTTGTTCACTCAAATGGAGAGCAAAATTAACTTCTTTTGCAAAAAGCCGTTAGGGCAAATACATGTTCATCAAAACCGTTCCATTTGGAAGTCCGTACGTAGCCAGAGACTACATAGTTCCTAGTGTTTACCTGAATCCATGTAAAAAGGTAAAAATCACTGAAATAAAACTGTGTTTTCAGTATTTTCGATTCAACATCCACCTCCAAAACCGCAGTATCACATTGTGTTTATTTTGGCTGTGTACGTGTGTCGCAAACCAGCTTTGCTGAAACAATTATCCTACTTGAAAACCTTCGTTCACCGTTATTTAAAGACCCTCATTTTTTTCACCGTTCTTCACAAGGTGTTACTTCCAAGTGATTACACATCGAATACGAATGCAATTGCTAATGTTTCGTTTGATAACTGCCATAGATGTTGAAACTATTTGGGCATATTTTGCTACGTGAAACAACATTGGCACAAAATGAGAGCGTGTGATCCCACAGCGATTCGTCCGCTGTATAGAGAGAGGCATCCAAAATCGAGCATCCTTAGTTTCAAAACAGGAAATCGAGTTGCGGGCGTTAAACAAAACTGTCAACAGAGAGCAGTGGATCGCAGCACTGATCGGAGTAACGATTAAACTGACGTATTTTGATTAGTGAGTAGGTAAGTATATCTATCTCCTTAGCTGAAAGCGCTGAAGGAAACACAGAGATCGAAAAAGTTGTAGACTGCTGACTGGCAAATAGACGATTCTGTGCCCGTACCTCAACAGATCGTGGTATTTCATTGACAAACTCGTGAACCAGTATAAATGCATTTCAGTAAACAGTAAAAGCATAGACGCAGTGCAGATAAAGATACGGATCACGAGTTATATGTAAAAGTGCAAGAATATCCTTCACCGGAAAAGGTTTATCTCACCAGCTCGCTAGCCGTTTTATCTTTGTCACTGGGGATGTGAAATCCTTTCGGTAACCAAAAGAAAACTGAGCCGATCTGT
>UZAN01039839.1:62140-77590 GCA_900618425.1 Echinostoma caproni | reverse complement strand
TGGTTGTGTAACCGCCTGATTGGGTTCACATATGCGGGTTTTAGTGGAACGGGTGGCATCGTTATAGTTAACATCTACCCGGTGGATCGTTTCAAACCAAACCGTCTTGCACCGCTTGAGGGCACTGCCGAAGATTACACGTACTTTGAAGCCCAACTGGCTGCAGAGTACCAATGGACCTGCTATGCGAGTATAACAGGTTGATTCCAGGAGCACATGTGGCCTGTAGAAATTGACTGGACTCGACTTAGTATTCATCAAAAAGGTTAACCGTTTGCTAAAATGCATGCCGGAGGAATTGAAAGCCCGTATCTTGTCATTTATAAAGCTGAAGTATTCAGCTAACCCTTTGGAAGTGTAAAGACCTCACACATGTAATCTGTTCAGTTCATCACCCTGTCCAAGCAGTGAGAACGCTTTGAAGCCCTGTCAGTTATCTTAGCAACTGCTGGGAANACTCAGTCCATATCTTGGAGTTCTTACAAGTGTTGTGAGGAGTTTGAAACGCTCTAATATGCACTATCACTGTCTCTAAACTTACAAAAGTATAATAATGAAGTAGCAGCTTATTATGTTCAAAGAACATCTCCCCTGAAGGGCATATTGATGTTTTGGTCTGTTGAAAACTGATCAAGCGTCAACAGATCAAATTGTTGGTCATTAGTGTCGACTTGAGTGAACTGCATGCATCTGAGTTTGGAAGGTTGCCAGTTTCACCCCGAAGATTTGGATGAAGCCGTTATACTAATCGTAGTAATACGGGATCTTGCATCTGCAAACAAGTAGCACACTCGATTGTGTAAGACAATGAGCGAAAACCCTAGCAAGTGAAGTAGCATAAACAAACTCGCATTGCGTTTCTCGTAGGCTCCCAACGGTTATGTTTAAATTGTTGAAAACTCCGAGGCCTCAGTGGGATTTGAACGCACGCAAGGACGCCGCATACGCTTTTTTACAACGCACGGTCTAACAGTGGTGCTTCGAGACCACACACACAGAGCACTGATCGTTTCACATTCCGATTTACCCATCCAACTCACAGAGGCATCTGGGGCATCTACCAGTTAGCATGCGGAATGACTGTCACGGCTATCAGTTTGTGAAACATATAGCATTTGATGTGGTTTTATCAACTTGGCAATACTCAAGTACAAGGTTATTTTTACTTCCATAAAGGTTTATCTTTCCATCAATGGGCAATAAATAAGTCAAGGTTATAGAAATACTATCAGTCATGCAACTGCCCTCGTGGTCTTTTAACTGTATTTTGTAAAAACAGTAAACAAATTAATTCCAGTTTTTATTAAATATGATTCATTCTTCTACTTCACTCCAATACAGAGTTAGCTTGAGAATGCAATAGAGAAGTAGGAAAATGCGAGATCCTGTAATATTCAAAGAAGTAATGGCCCTTGTTATTGCTGCTGTTGTTGTCGTCGCTGCTGTTGTTGTTGTTACATATGACATGGAATTCGGCTGAAGACCACAGAGGCTTGAATAAAATGCACTGTTAGTCTATTTCATGAAAACGAATCTGATATATCGTTTCCAAATTAGAACAAATCCGTGAAACACAACACAAATATAGGACACAATTGGCCAGTTGTCAACTGAAAATTCATTTGAAAAAATGAGTAGGCGTTCTTGAGCAAATTTTTTCAGCTATCATTGGTTCACGATTAAAATTGGGCAATTAAATGCATTCTAATCAATTTGGTTCACTCTGTGAAATCAGTTATCTTATTTGACATTTCGAGTCGCTCAACTCAGTGAAAAAATCACATTGGATTGCAAAATAGGAAGTTATATACGATGCATAAAAATGATGTCCGAGGTGGGGGAGGTGGGATAAAATCGATTATTCTCCAGGCTAAGAATTGATAAGAACTCTGAAGCTAGCTTGAAATAGCATAGCAAAGCCGGAAAACTGGCTCCATATTTGTGCTTGAGGCTGTACCAGCCGATATACCCATCACTTTTTATAAAATATTCTGCAAAATGATGCTGTAATGAAGGACTCAAGGATTCTCCTTCAAACCAGTCCGGTAAGGCTTGTGATTGATCAAACAATTAGAGACCATACAAGGATTTGTAATCAATAAAATAGGACACATTTGGTCACGTTAAAATCAATAACATAACGTCCCTGGGAAACATTTACTTCGGTTTAAGATGATTAGAGGTACCAAAACTTATAAAAAATAGGGGATCATATGTGCGGAGTAGATGTTACAATGCAACAAACATTCAAACGTCCTTGAAAAAGATTTTGTGTGAATTTGTTATCAGCCAAAACTGTTATATAAACGATGTACAAATAGTATAAATACTTACGTGGATTATTTTGAATATATATATTCTTTAAAAGAGAAAGAGTTTATAGACAATATGCGTGTTTTAAGAAGTCATATTCATGCTGTGGGTATGATAGCTTGCTTTTAACTGAAATCTGAGGTGAGAAATAGATCCGCCTCCCAGAAGTTCATGTCCAAAGACCTCTATATGGCACCGAATGTTCGGATTTCAATCGAACTTGTTCAAAATATTTGTTTATTGCTGTTTATCATTGATTAAGATCTAAGAAAAATTAGATTTGCCACGATTGATTTTGTCACTCACCTGTTCTTCAGCGAACCTCGTACTTGCAATAAACGTTTTCACTATTGATGACTGACCGTTGGATAAAAATCCAAAGGGTATTTAAACTGTTTTATGCACTTCCGCCAAGTGCACGCAATTGTAAATCTTCTATGACATAAGTAATCTACCAGCAATAATGGTCAACCTAAGCATGTAGGGAGTAAATCGGTCATGTCTTCACACTGTACTTAAAGTAAATTTAATATGTTTATTGCTCAATACATTCAAAAGTTTGAAACAAAGTGCCGGTTGTGATTTTACACACAAATTCTTTGTTATCATCTCTGTCGATTTAAATGGCTCTGCTTCTTGTGCTGCGGGCATATTTTTAATCAATTTGCGACGTATCGGTCATTCACAAAATCCGCACGTCATACGTTTGTGCTTTACGTACGAATTATCTGAGAATACCGCGCACGAAGTAGGCATTGGGGTTACCTAATTTATGATTCTCGTCAACAGACTAATCTAAACATTTACCGTTTAAATAGAATAGAAATACTCATACAAAATGTCATTCAATATTCAAACAACGAAATGAATTCGTTCGCCGTAGAATGAAATTTTCGTTGACCCGCAAGAACGATGGGGAAAAACAATAATTTAATTGGAGCTGCAATTAGAAAGCATGAAGGGTCAAACGAAGAATCCAATGCTAAAATCAGACCAGCAGAGGAAGATCTGATAAGGAGCTAGCTGAACGCAATGGTTCAAGCGTACAACAGAGGTCTCCTTACACGGCAGCATATTAATATCCTGGAAAAAGACAAAAATAATAATATGCATTGCATTGTCCTTCAAACAAGATGGAGTTACAGATCGTTCTTTATATTTAGGACGACTAATTTCAAAATCCAGTCAAAATCGTTGCAGATAATTATAGATTTTAAGGTATGCGACAAAGGAAATGGTAAATCGGAGAACGCAAAAGACGACATTAGTGAAGCACCAGAGGCGATAAATGACTAGGTTTGAAAGGGTTGTCTTAGGTCTGGAACAAGTAACCCACAAGAATCAACTATCTTATAAGTAGACAGTTTGAAGTAGACCCACAGGGAGACGAGATTCAAATTTCACACATTGTTAGAGTAGCACGTTCAATAGATCACAGAATAGCGTAGTAGCTGGTCAGATAGAGAAAATCTGCTCACCGAATACTCACCAGGACAATAGTCAGCAGTGATTTTGCACATTAGTAAAGCTGGAATGGTCGTTACCTTATCCGGTCAGTCTTAAGTGAATACTTCTAATAGAACAGCAAGTATAATTTGTGACAGAGGGAGAAATATCGTGCCAGATGAAAATTTAATCCTTTGTGTACACTGACTGACACGCTGCAACATATAAACCCTTCTTTGCTCTGCTTCAGACCGTGGACCATTTGTCCAGGCGACGGCTGTCTTAACGTCTAAATGGTCCTCAACACATTATTATTCTCAAGGTTCTCAAATAAATATTGTTACTTTCATTACTCAGGAAAGTTGAGAAATGGTCTAACTACATGGGCCCACGACACATTACCAGCAAAAATGAAAGTGTGACTCACCTGCAAATGTTCCGCAATATTGAGTGAAAAATTCACTTTACTCTAGGGGAAAAAAGATTTTCGAAATGCTGCATTTAAACAAGTTATTGCTATGTTCATAAAGTTAATATTGACAACCATTTATTCGTATTTCGCAAGAATTTGTGGACTATTTTTATCAATTAGTTATAACATCTTATGTTAGATGAATGAAGGAATGTAAGCGATTCGTTTGATTGCTATCTGTAATTGATGTACAGTAGAACAAACAAATTAGAAAAGTCATCTTTGTCTTAAAACGTTTAAAAGCGATACATAAAGCGGTGTTTTGACCAAACAAATAAAATCCATGAGTAACAAATCACAAAATGTTTCTTTTACTACATATTTTGACAAATCCCTTTACTTCTTCAATGTCATCGTTTTAAAACAAATCCTGAGGACAACATTGTTGGTGAATCAATTCATTTGAGAAATATTTACATTTCTGAAGGTAAGTTCATTCAAAATAAATTAGCATGTGGCTTAAGGACAGCAGGAGACTCATTAGCTGTGTGCATTACTGTCACACAGTGAACTGAAACTTTATGATGATGAATTAGGTGACGAATGACAAAATTTGACATGAATCTTAATAGGGTGTTGTTCAGAGTGGTTATTTCGGTTTTGGATGTACTTTTGATTAATTTCCACGGCGAATTGAGATGATCAAATTGACAATTGATGTACGTTCATTACCCCCTTCAAAATGATGTTGACATTTTATGTCGTGAATGTCACGAACATGGTTTATCGGAACTGTTCAACGGTTTCAACGTGCCTCTTTCAAACTTTTTCCAAGCGCACACAGCTGCAGAAACAGTCTATCGATCACATTGCTCTTCCGGATGTTTCCTGACAACAAATTAAACAATTTTATTTCGGAAGAGAACTAACGCGAAACAACCAGTGTCTTTATTTCAACGCTCATGCATTTCCAAAACGGAAACCAAACACTAATCGATGTCTAACAAATGCGCTTGCAAAATCACAAAATCCGTAGTTTAAAAAAGCTCTGATTAAGGAAATGAGCCCCCTACTCTCTAAAAATGAATTTGATTACAAAATGATTCATGAAGGTAGCGCAATTTGTGCTCTGCAATTGTGAAAGAGATTTCCAAATCGACATTTTTGAAGCGAGTTGTAGTAGATCAAAAAAGTAATTCGCCTTAAGCTCAATCCCCCAGGATACGAAAGAAACGAGGTAACTGTTTGGTTGCGTTATCAACAGTTAACTCATGCTAAATAGATGTAAAACTTATGAAGCTTCCCAGAATGTACCTTTACGTTTCACATAACGATGAATCAATGCGTGATCATATGAATATGCAGACAATTGTAACAAATAAATTTTCAAGCAATTCAGGTACTCAGTACTCAACCTTCTGGGTTATCGTTTTCCTCCATCGGGAAATGAGTAGGGAGAGGCCCGTCATGTTAGACTGCTTTTCTCTCATTCCGGGCTTTACTGAAAGATCGAAATTCTGTTTGTGTGGGCATTAGGACGAAACTACCCACGAAGCATCAGGTACAACTGACAAGACAGTCGGTTTAGCACTAGACCAGTTGAACTGTTCGTTAAAATACTCCACCTATGGATTAGGCTGTTGTCTCTTGTTATGGATAGCTTGTCCACCTTCGTCGCAGACTTTTTAATTCCTCGAATGGGCGTGAAGCTCAGATTCACAAGCAATGCTCACCGTGGAGTCTACTACTCATCTAATCTGACCCGATCGTCCATCTACACTAGCGCGCGGCAATGCGTTCAGTTCATGCCCCAGTTCTGATTCATAAAGACCCTTACCGTTTGGGTCAAACCAGGTGTGAGTATTGAACGAGTCTGCCTGTTTTGTTTTCTGTGAACAATGAGTGATAACGGGAAGTGCATATAAACTGAAGCGTTATCGGACTCCATGCAGGTGGTCCAGTAGGACCTACATTTTCGTACTGAGTTACGCCAACGGCGGCTTACTGCTATGTCTTCCATTTGAGCCAGATTGACTTCTGCAGCCGCATCTCACAGAAGTGAGGATACTGTCGATAAGTGAGTCTCCTCCGCTACAACCCTAACCACGCTGGTTGCGCGAGATTTGTCGTCAGTTGTTGTGCGGAGGAAGTACTTTGATCATCATTCCGGTGATCACCTAGGATCCTGGATTAACGTCTCTGATGAGCAGCAAACACTTTTAGATCGACTTGCTTTAGAATCCTCATGTCACAGGCAGCCAGATTCAGTTATTGTAGAGACTTCAGGTTAGGCAATTTATTCGGTCGTAAACTACCTACGGCGCTAATTGGCAACGAGTGTTGGCGAGTGAAGAACAAGTTGTTTGATGGAAATTAATGGATTGATAGAGGGGCAAACGAAAAGGATGAGAAATAGAAGACAAATGGTTAAACACAGGTTGGCGTTTCTGAACAGTGTCCCACTTATCACTATCTACCCCGGTTAATGCAATGGGCAGCACGTTGCTGAGTAACTGTACTCGAAGACAGATGCCGTTCGGAATTACTTCTGTTTTTTTGTGTGCATTAGAGCTCGATGGACGATGGCTAGTGCTAGGGTGTTCAGCAATTAGGCAGCGAAACGATGAAGATAATTAACCAAAGCATTTCGTTATGAACAGAACCTGATCGCAAAGCAGCCGAGGCCCATTTCCGTTAATTGATGACCCCTCCACCGCTTTAAGGACTGCAATGTCAAGCTGAGTCGAATCCTAAACCCGGGGACCAGGTGACTAAACTTTGTTCAAACCCTACCGTTTGACCTTCCAGACATGATAAGATATTTTACTTGATAAAACTCATCATGTGTAGCTCATTGGGTCAAAGAGGCATGTGTGCCATCACACCACGTCAGGGTGTAGTCTGTTGGTAGGTAGAGGTTTAGTTTGCGTGAGACTTGAATTTCTTATATGTTCAACGAGTTGTTGTCATTTGCGAGAGGTCCTCGCTGGTCGGCAGAATTTTACTTACTCGCGGTTCTCCGTATGTAGTTTATTTTTTGTTTTTTAATGAAGCTACGGATGCAACTGTTAGAAGCGAGTACTCTGAAGAATTGTTTTTCATCTTTCCTTTTTAGTGTGTTTTCTCCGCAAAACCCTTGATTTATACTGTACATGATCCTGACAAAGCAAATCTTCTGGCTAGGTATATGATGATGATTCATAAAAGTGGTAATTTTACCAATATGCCTCGTTGTGCCAAAGACCGTTGTCTCCAGGGTCCCAGATTTAGTTCTAGTAATCTGTAGATCCACGAGTCGCAAGCCCCGTCGGAAGAACTTCCCCGTATGTCTAACTAGTTCAACGGAAGAACTGGATTGAAAACAAAGATCACAATAAATTATTTTGTGGCGTAAAGTGAACTTGTATAATTGGACAAATAGAAGCAGAATATCACCATTCTACAAGTATCCCGAGCGGTTAAAAAACAAACTATTCGAACAGATGAAGACACCATGGAGACTTGTGGTTTTATGAAATATTCATTCAAAATTCCGGTACCTATCCATTAGCTTATTCAATTACTATTCTTAGATAGCTTGTTCAAATTCATTTTTGTAGTGAATTACTTATACCCGTTGGGTATTTTCCTAATAATGCTCTGTGGTAAACATTCAGCATCAAGCCTAAAAGTCATCTGATGGTCAGCGAATGGCAGAACACATAAGCACAGCCGAAATCCAAAGCTTGCCGGTATGTAGTTCATCAACTGAAGGCAATTTTGATGTAACCCATTGCACCGACGCAACACATTTGCCGTTGTGAGATAGTTTTCCCTAAACAGTGGCATTCTACTGGCGCTTTGTATTAGGTTCGTTCTAACTACAGATCGCTTCTATTCGATTTTGTTGGCGTTTGTGTTTTAACTGAGCCAACTGTGACTGACACACGTCACAATATAGATTGCCCCTAGCCAATCGCAGAACGAGTATATTATTCTCTTTCCATGTTACTTGGTTTCGTCATTTACCGATGCTAAATATTCCAATTTAAACCAAAAGCTTTGTGAAAAAACCTCCCACCAACACATTGTCAAACTTTGGTATTTTATTAAACTATCAAAGTGTGATTATGGACAGCGCAAAAAGCTTTCATTGTTTACCGTAGACACTAACTGAAACGGAGAAATATTCGCATTGTTCGTTCTCAAGCAGCCAGCAGGACATTGGGATGTTTGATTTGGAAATGGGTGTTAGGTAACACCGGATGGGTGAGGGAGACAGTCAATAAGCTCAAGAAACCGAGGTAACAGACAGCTAAATCGTAATATGCTCCTTGGTTGAACTTCATTCCATTACATCCCATGATAAAGTCAGAATAACTGGAAACGTTACTGAAGCCGTTCTTATGCCCACAAATCCAAGCGCTAAATTTGGATGACAACTGACTGCGCCGTGTATAACAAGATCGTCGTGTTATTTTGCTCAATGAATTTAGTTGTATTCTGAAGGGAACTAGGCATAAAATTTCAGCATTTGCTCAGTTCCCAGCGTTGTTGAAATGTCAGGGTTTTGGGAACCTTGATTCCTTCCGCTCTTGTGATAAAAAGCTCGTCCAAATAAGGACAAAGCTGTCAATGTAATGGGCGTTCTGACATCATTTGCAGCTTTCGACATGCGTCATAAAACTTCCTGCAAATGCAGGTCCCTTCGGTGGGTACACTGCTAACGTATCGAAATGACGAAACAGTTGACTATAGTGCAAAAAGCAAGTACCTTACGTGCAATAATTAAAAGTGTGAACATTAAAAGCCCAGTGATGTTCCCTTTGGATGTTTTTTCACTCCTTACAATTGTTCCCCGGTTAGGAACGGTTATTATTATTTGTGATTTTATCAACGCAGAAACGATATCCGTAAGTATTGCAGTCACAACTCTCAAAGACCTCTACCGCATAATCGATGATGCTGCTACCGGTTCAACCCTCGAACCTGTTGTTGCCGACATCTTCATGGCCAAGTTGGAGACAATTAGCTTATCTAGGGCGGTTAGTTGTTTTGAACAATATCACCGTCCTGTAAATGATATCTTTTGCATGGCTAACAAGAACACTTATCTTACTTATGTTGATTCAGAATTTTATGCAGCACTTCCGTCAATTAAGTTCAAAATTGAATCAGAAGAGAATGATTACCTTCCGCTTTTAGGTGCTCATCTGACTAGACGCTCCGCTGACTCTATCCGAAGAATGTTATATCGAAAAGCAACTTGGAGTGAACAGTACACAGATCTTCATAGATTAGTCCCACTGTATTAAAAACGTAATCTTGTGCGCTGTCTCCTTCAGTGTGCAAGGCGCATCTGTTCACAAGGTACTTCATGGTCATTTCGTTGCATACTTCATTCAAAGTGCTTTCTTTTATTGTTAGTGGGATAATAACTGTGAAACGATCGCCAATCACAACAGACAACACGATACAAGAAAAAAAATAGGGAAGAAAAGGTTAAAGGATCAGTCACCGTCTACATAGTGATTGGAATTCCATTGGGGTTAAGTTTCCACTGAAAATTATCACTTTGGGGGAACAAATGCAATTCCCTAATTTTTTGGCATGCGAAGGCACAAAAGCCTAACAGTGAATATGGAATATGAAGTATGAAGGTAAGGTGACTTGAGATTGTCCACTTAGTTACAGATTACCATAAACTAACATTCTATCGGCAAACCCCGGACTAACTACCGTTTTGTGCACACAGGGTAAAAAGCAGACGCTCTGATATCTAGTGGCTTACAATTAACATCAGCATAACTGATCCGGTCATGCCATCATATTCAGCGCTCGTTTGATAAGAAGCCGGTTGTGGGACTAATGCAGCTAGCTCTTCCCTTCAAATAATTCACCATACAGATCATAGATGACTCCTCCTTCGTCCGCAAAGAAATTACAACCAATTATTCGTGATTGAGTTGACTAGACTGGAATAGATCTCAGTGTTTGGTAGTTTGTACCTTTTGCACCCCAACGAGAAGCGAAACGTCAAACCACACAACCTGATTTGCTGGTTCCACATGGTTGTTTGGTTATAGCACTGCAAAAACTGCCCGCCTTGATTTGCCTCTAATCCTCAAGTGCTCTGTAAAGCATCTCCCACAGAGGGGATTTTCTGCATGCAATTATTTAGAAACGCAAACTGGAAAACCGGTCTGCAGTAATTGCGAATGTGCTCAAAATTCTACGAAGTTTTTCAAGAACTTGGTGTATCGAGTTTGATAATGTTAAGATTTTTGTACTTATATCTCTCAATCACAAAAACAATCAACGCTTAAAATAAAGAATTAACCATCAACTGTATCAGAAATCAAGCATTTTAATAGTTGGCTGAAAATATGCACAAACATGGCTAGATGCATGCTTAAAATGATCCTTCGTGATGTGAGACTTGGCATTATCAGTGATGCTTTCCAAACATGATTCTCTACAATCCAGTTGGTGTATTTGTCCTTTAGGATCATCTGCCCTGATCTTTCGTGTTAATTTCAGAGCTCCGTTTTGTTGCAACATCTTGTGATGATCAATATTTTTTCTATTGGATTCAACGCTTTACAATATGGAACAAATCTTCCTTCGGTAACCACTATTTTCAGTTTCGAGTGACAGGGTGTATTGTCGCGCAGAATCATTCATGATTTGTACTCTTCTTGCAATAATTGATCAACGACCGTTTGTAACCGTTACAGCCACTGAACAGAGTTGTAGGATTCTTTTTTCAGAGTATAGTGCAACAACCAATCAGCATTCATAGCACCTATGATGAGTAGATTTCTTACTTTTGAACTTGTCACTCGTATTCAACACTGTACACGCCCAAAATTTCATGAAAAATTTGGAATGAAGTTGCTTTCATCAACCCACATAATCTCATGTCCAATGCCCGTGCTATACCAGATGATTCACCAAGGTGGAATTAAACTATTCATTGTAACCTGTGTTTGGTGAATATTTTTGATTGTGATCAGTTTTCCGTTTAGATAGTTGCGGATGGTAGTGATGGGAACTTCTTTATTGCAGTCGGTTTTGAGTTTCATCTGTAGAAATTGATACAGTAGGATTTTCATAAAGCACGGCACTGGTTGATGCGGGTGCAACTTCAATGATACCTAGTAAGTTCGAAAGATATTTTTTTAGGTTGAATAAAGAAAACATGATTTCCTTATCTGAATGAGCAGTCCAACTTATTTGATCATGCTTTATGAACATGCGGTGATACGATCTAATAAGTGGGATAACCCACCACTAAGTCTGTATGGAAAGAATGTACTGGAAACAATCAGAATCACAATGGTTTGTGGGCAGAATAATAGTCTCTTGATTCATTATCAGACAGCTGTGTTATAGTTGCTACGATAAAGGGTAACATCGGCAATTTAGGTTCCTTGTTGAAAAATACGACAATTGTTGATGGATTAGTTTACTTATCTGATAAATATGTGAAAACTAGGTTTCTTCTGTCACAATCCATTCACCACTGACGAGCTGCAGTATGTGAAGCTTCATTTTCGTATTGCTCATTTTACTTCATATCTCGATTAACCAATGGGCTTTCCTTCATGGTTGAAAAGTTCCTTACACATGTTCAAAGTGGTCAGTGAAATATAGCATATTGTCCGAGATGTGTAAACCATGTAGTAAACTTCACTTAGGTTGAAAATAAATCTCAAAAATTAAAACACAACATTCCAAATCCGCAGTTAGTATTCCGTAACTGATACGAAACAATGCTATACCAGGTGAGTCATCAAACCGGAAACACATTGTTGACACGAAATTGCATCTGCAATTCAAATGTACTTTTACTCGAAGAAACTGTGTCAAATGGTGATCACAACCCATAGGTCCATTCACACACCATCCTGAATTGTCTGTGTACCTGGTGCGGTAGGTTGGCAGTTCTGTTTTGACCCTCAATAGAAACCACTCATGATTGTCAGTCATTGCAAGATGGGCTGAACGAACGATGACAAAACAGATTTGGTCCGGTTCATCTGTGAAAAAATGCACAAAAAGTGTTTTCTAAAAACGGATTGATTAAGAATGAAATCAATATGTTGAGGAATACGCCAGTGATTGCGGAGTAGTTGAGTAATAGTGTAAAAAAAGCTTCTCTCTCTTCAATCTTCCAGTTCAACTCAGTTCAGAGAAGGACAAGCCGTACCGCCTTTTAACTTTATGACGTATAGCTCGTTTACACAATATTTCTTGATACCATCTGGGAAATTTATTGCAAAGTGGCATCTGCGGTGTCAATGAACCTTTTCTCTTATCCGACATTCAGTAGTACCGCGGATGCCACCTTGTAACATATTTCTCGGATTGTTGATCGATTCGTCATTAGAGACCACTCTTTCTCAATATTCCATGGAGCATTCGATACACGGTTAGCATCACTTGTGGGACCATGGATAACTGTAACTCATTCTTATCACCACCCGTCTCACTCAGAAAACTATGATCATCGCACAGATGCAATCAAGGTTTGAAAAAATGTGACCTGATGATGAATGACGCAATAGGATAAGAGTCTATGCGACAAAGCTGAGGAGCGAAGGAAGAAGCTGCAGATGGCAGATTGTTGCCATTGTCCTTGTGCATAGAATGTAACAGTCCTCCTGGGAATGACCGGGAAATATATTGTAGCGAGAAGGCAAGTTGTCTGGGAAAACGTTTATTGATCCCATTCAAAAACGACCGGTGTACGCGTTCAATTATATACATTCAATTCTAAACCGCTCGGCAGGACGATCCATGCCTCTTTCTGTTGGTCATTCCGTGTTGGTTTTCGTCCCCGCTCGACACGTAAGTTGCCTCTTCTTCCGCATACCGTTCCCACTGGTTTGGCCCTACCGTGGCGCGAGATACGTTGATCGACAGCTCCGACGTTGTGGCATTCGGTGGATATCTTTCTGGCTATCTGCGGATTATCTGTCGATTAGTTCGTTTCGGGTGGTAGTAAACATTGTCTCGCGAAGTACTTCCAGCCGCTACGTCTGCGCATCTGGTTCGATGGCCCCCATTCTTGATTCGTTCGCTAACCGGGGCTCTCTTTGTACCACCTTCCATCACAATATGAGTTATTCTAGCTAGTGAATGGGTTCTAATTTGATCCTACTATTCAGGTAAAATACTGTTAACTCCTCCATTGGATCCGAGTATCACTGTTAGGTACATTGCCAAGCGCGTCTTTTATTGTCAGAGATACACAGGCAATCGTATTTGATTCAAAGGAATCGGTTGTATCTGAGGGAATCTCGGCCTCAGTGGAATTTGCTCACTAGGATATTGTGGGCCTAGACTGAACCCATTCATGTAATAACTCATGCTTACATTCAACCCTGAGCCTAGTAACCAATTTATTGATCCATCCTGACGTGATTCGCTTCATTACCCGACAGACCGAGATCAATTACCGCCGGGTTCGATCATCGCGCCTAAGATTCACTCGACCAGCGGTTAATGGCATAACTTTTCCGGGACTGGGGCGGAGGGAATAACAGCCAGGCTCCATCCTACTCCATTCCATCGAAATTTCGACCCTCGCTCGATAACTCACTCAAAAAGTACTTTAACTGTTTACGTAGAGATTAGTTATTTGGTACTGGACATAGCTGAGACTTACCCGATCCAATCGGTGGCGTTTGACGGCCGAAACACCATTTATCTTTTGGAATGCCACTTGTTGTATTCACTAGAAGTTAGGATGGATTCATTTGATGTTGAGAAGCTGGCGCAACAACACACTTTCCAGTTTTCAATCTACTGGACCAGTTAAAAATTCTTCGGGATAACCATTTCTTGCCAACGTGTTACGCAAAAAGCTGATCTTGTTTGATATCTTGTCGTCAGTAAAAATTCGACGGGCCCTTTAGAATAGAATGTGAACAAGACCACGTTTATTTGCAGTTGGCATAGAACTTCCGGATTGCTTTATGACCGACCGTTACATAGTTCCACCTGCATTTCGAATGATATTCATGTTAAGGAAACTCAGGCTGTTATTTTGTTCAGTTTCCATGCTGATTTGTATGTCCGGATCTAGTCACTAGAGGCTTTTGAAGACGTTCTTGGTCTTTTTTTCATTGTCTGTGATAATGAGAAACGATTTTATACTTCTGGGCCTGTGGGGCTGTATGATAAGCTTTACAATATCATCATTCCCACTCACTGTTTATGCATCCACGGATGAAAGCCAGTTGTTGAACTAAAAAAGCAGTTTTCCTTTGAACACCTCGTCAGCAGCGTGGTCAACATCATCGGTGTGCTGTGGGGATTCGGTACCCAATCACTGCAGTTCTTAGTAGCTGCACAAACAGTGAATTGTTTTAGATAAAAATGCAGAAAAAAATTACTTTCATCAAAAATTAATTTGCCGTTTGCATTGAGATAGTCTTTAGAAATTTGGTTATAGTGGTTCTGTTTTGATGAAATGGATAAAGGGAACTCAATGCTTCAAAAAGAATATGGTTTTAATTTCGAATGAGACAACTGAAATTGAAATAAACCTTGTAACTCATCGTCATTTATCCCATCGGTATGGCAGTAAGTTATGCATACATACATACGATTCCAAGAACACCGACGTGTTCCAGGAATTAGTGTGTTCAAAAATATGCGACAGTGTCTCGGTGTTAGACCATTACTTCCTAATTATATCACTTTCAGCAGCCTCTCTTGTCTCACTGTTCCATGCATGTGATGAATGGAACAGCAGAACAAACTATAAATACGACGGCTGGGCAAAAACCTTTCCGGATGCACAAAATATTTTACTTGTTACACATTTTCTCGAAGTATCTTTAACCAGCTCTCATGCACAGTTTCATGCTCTCAAACAATTTTGGGAAACAGGTCGACCATGCCGAAGTGGGTAATCCTTCGACTAGTTCAATAAATGTCTCCACTGCAACTCGCGGTGACTTGCATTGGATTCCACGCATCATGTGCTTCACTTGTGGTCACGCACGGAGCGTCATCAACAAGGGCAGCTCGCAAACGAGCAACGATCTTGAACAAAGAACACAACAATGCAAACAAGTATGATTTAATTCTGGAACTGCATCTCGGCTGGTACTTAGTGCAGAATACAAAACAGTTTATATATCATAGGTGTTGATAATCTAACATAGTATCAATTCAGTCTTCCGCTTTCGGGGTTACCAGGGCAACGCTAAATTGGCACGTGAGCGGAAGAGTAAAGAGTGATTCCATGTTAGATTGAATATTCCCATAATAACATTGAGAAAACG